>CM060836.1:73430000-73552500 GCA_030762175.1 Metallyticus violacea
TGTAGTTAAAACCGATTTTTGATTATGTTTGCTGTACAACCGCCGTCCACCATTTTGGATTTGCATGTTGTTTAATTGTGCCGGTGGCATATTGTCCCCAATTTCTTTGTTGTTCTTTTAATTATTCTTCCAGTATTTAATTACATTTATTTTGCTATAGACTGCATCTTCCCAGCATCCCACTCCCCGTAGTACGCCGTAGTTCGATGTCCCCCTCCTCCCCCTAGAATTCGCTTCCAGAAATCACATTGTAGTTCATTCAGACCGTCTATTTTAACCCATCCATACCTCATTTCCATATAACAATGAGGACCTAACCATTGTCTCTTACATAGTTTTTAATATTTTGACTGGCATATCCGGAGGCAGTCTCAGCACCTCAGAGAGTTGACCGTGGAGGTAGGTATGTGAAAGTGGACGAAACGTGGAGGCCGGAAACGAAGAAGCAGTCAAAACAGTAGGTTGGATCCAGAGAAAGCGCTCCGAAGAAGGTTAAAAAAACCATAAAAAAGAGGCTCTCTCGGCAGGAAATGTGATATCAGTTGCGTTTTGCAAAGGCGTATTTTAATGGACTTTTCACAAACGGTCAAAACAATAACCGGAAATATTACTCTATGCTATTGGCACAATTTAACGACACGATCAAGAAGAATGGTTCTTATTTGGAGAAGAAAAAGACCTATTCCATCACGGTAACGCACCAGCGCGCACAATTCTGCGATTGTGACCTCAAATGTATTGTACTTAAGATATGAAATACTTCCTCATTCCCCTACTGTCCGGATTTGGCACCCTCACATTACTTCTTGTTCCGCAACGTTAAAAAATGTCATACTTTGCGGAGCTGAAGAAATTTCATTAGAAACTCACTGGAATGTATTGTGTATGTATTTGAAAGAGAAAATTTGAGATATAAAACGAAAAAAGTTGTGTCATTTTTTTTTTGCAAGGATTTAATCGAACACCCCTCGTATGTTAATTAAAATGTCTATAAATAAAAATAATGTGTCGTAAAAACGATTGAACACAGCACTGTTGTTTAAAAGATACCCCAACCGCCGCTGGAATCTTCTTCTTCTTCTTCTTCTTCTTCTTCTTCTTCTTCTTCTTCTTCTTCTCCTTCTTCTCCTTCATCATCATCATCATCATCATCATCATCATCATCATCATCATGTTCTTTTTTTTGTATATGTTTCTCTTCCTCGTTCTTTTCGTGTAAAAGCGCTGCGAGAACTTTGGTAGGCGGTATAACGAATATATCTTTAGATGTATAATTGATCATGTCTTTAATACTGAACTAGGTCATCTGAAAGAGTCGTCCACATGTAGCTACTGAGCGATATAAAAAAATAAGCAAGTTTGCAACAAGCCTGCACCACACTTCTGTGCAAATTATCCTCATAGACAGGCTTTACCAAGTATGATGACGTAACTCTGAGTCCCCTTCCCCCGCCTACCTAGAGAGAGTCGTGCTGGCTAACTGACTGACGTTTACCTCAACTCAACCGCATGAGTTCTTTGTTGTTATCGCGTCGTTGTGTTATCATCCGTTCGTGTGCGGAATTTACGGGAATTCCCGGTACATTTCTGTTTTACGTGGACGCCATTCGAGCTTTGCACTTGCAGAATTCCAGTCGCTCGCTGGAATGTCAGTAAGCTGGTGCTGGAGATGTGTGGGTCCCGTCACATTTTGGTGAGTACATAAATTGCTGTTATCATGTCGTTCTGAGATCTAACTGCCATAGGCAAAAGTTGGGCTGTATCATTCTTGAAAAAAAAAAACAAAACAAAACAAAACAAAAACAAAAAAAAAAAAAAACAAGAGGCTGTCAAAATCCTTGAACTTTTCATACTTATTTACAGCTTTTGTTTTCTTCTAGCAGCTGATGGTGATGGTCACGGTAATAACTGTGACAGCGGCGATATCCCCCTCAAAAATTCATGGAGACGTCGACAGAGTAGACCTCATTGTGCAAGAATCTTCAAATACCTCCAGCTCAGAAATAGACGCTCAGTCAGTGACCAGTAGCCGCAGGTTATGGCAAGAGCCCGTCACTCATCCAATGAAAAAAACGCAGCAACTTGACAATTCATCCTCCAGCGATTTAGGCCTCCTTCTAAGTTCAATAGAAAAAAGCGTTGTTGATTCGAAGTATTTGCCCAAATTTCCAGACAAGTTCGATATTATACTCACTGAAGATGTGCCTGCCTTTGACTTGGATGCAACAACTGAAATGTCACTAAATGCAACTGCAGATTCTGCAAAACTTCGTTATTCGAACCCACTGTCCTTCAATGACCTTGTTCAGAAATATCACAGTGAAGTTTCGAATTCTTCTAGAGCGTTTAACTCCAGCATATGCTTTTGTAAGCAGTGTGTATCTTATACAGAGACCATATTTGAGAATACAACCGTAAACCTTCAGCCAGAATGTTGTTATGTGAAACAGTTTTTAAATTCCGGCAATCTCAGTATCGGCATATTGGCTCTAAAAGTGTTACAGCAGTGTATTGCCAACGAAACCCAAAATATCCAGTTTCAAAGCGTGGTGCACAACAACACCTACTCTGTGCTGTTGCCCGAAGTAAATCGCGTGAAGTTGAAGGAGTTGAAACAAGCGCAGTGCATGTTACAGTCGCTGGAGAACGTTTACAAGTGGAGAAAAAACTACGAAGCTGTTAGGAAAAACTTTATCGGCGACAATGACAGGCACTTCGATTCCGTTAGATATCGAAACCTCCTGACTTCTTTGGAGTCTACTCTGGAATCTCTGCCAAAGTTTCTGAATGCAGCGGATGAAATGGATGCTGTCGGATCTGCTTGCTTAGATATCAATTGGGCTCCGGTGTTCGCATCGGCGATTGGAAGTAATCGTAGTGATTTTGAATGCTTTCTTCGCGAGGAACAGTCAAAAATGCAGAAAACGTTGTGGACTGGTTTGATGTTTCGCAACTATTTGGACCCCATTGTATATTCTCTGATGATATTCTTTGGCATAATTAGTAATGGGGCGTTGCTGCTCATGTTTCTGCGCTACAAGGAAATGCAATCTCAACGCAATGTGCTTCTGTTGAATCTTATCGTGTTGGATCTTATGAACCTGACCACAGTGGCACCTCTGTATCTGTTGTCTAAATACTATAGCTCCAACCTGTACATTGGAGAGTACGGCTGCAGAGTGTTCTTGTGCTACCGGATCATTGTGAGGTACTGCATAGAATTCTCCCTAGCTGCGCTAACAGTACAGCGTTACTCCGCCATGACTTCTCACCGTCTGTCCAACAGGACACGAGCCGCGTTCTACATCCTGGGCGTTTGGGTCGCCGCGGTTATCTCTACCTTGCCTCACTCCTTAGCCTTCGTGTTTCGCGACGTCAGTTGCTTCTCCTTCAGGAAAGATCCAAGTGAGGTAGACTTCCTTATAGATCATGTCTTGATGATGTTCCTGTCTCTGTTTTTGCCTGTCGTTGTGTTCATCCTCAGCATCCTAATGGCTCGGAGATTGAAACACAGTGTGCGGGAGATGCCCAGTGACGGACGGCAGACCCTGCAGAAGCAAGAATTCGCTCGTAAACGAAGTGCTCGCGTGGTTGTAGCCCTTGCTTTGGTGTTTGCCTTTACACATACACCTCGAGCCTTGTGGTTCGGCCTGGTGCCTTGGTCCACCATCGACCGGCAGAGCGCCGCTTTCCTCTGGATAGATGGAGTCATGAACTATTTGTATTATCTCAACTCAGGTTTGAACCCCTGTGCCATGTACTTCTCCTGCAGCATCTTCAGGAGGTTGTCCAAAATATACTTCGTTTGTTGTTACAGAGAAAATAAGACAGAGGACAGCAATCAGAGTCAAAGGACTCATCCGTTTGTTATAACGCAGAGTTGTCACATGTAATCCTGAACAGCAGTGACACCCAGTGAAAAAGAAAGCGTGTGGACTTCTTTATTTAAATTTTTTTTTGTACCTAGCATTTTGTTAATGCTTACTTCATTGTTGCTAATGGCATAAGAAGGTCAGTCAATCCTTGCGCGTAGCGCTTGTTACCAAAATAAGTGAGTTGTGCGGACGGGAACTATAGAGCGAACTTCGATGACAAATCTGAAGTTTTGAGAATTTGACACTTGCTGTAGGCTCGGGACAAGATAGTTATTTTAGTAAGTGTTAATTCATTATAAATATTTTCCAATTCTGGCTACACAATAAATAATTCATGTTAATGTACAGTGAAACCAACTGTTCTAGCTTCTTTAAGCACAAGCAAAACGTACACCAGGAGTGCAGAACTGTTTAGTTTATATATTAATTAAACCCTCTCTCTCTGCTTAACTCTACTTCGTTTACTGCTGAGTGTCCGCAATCTAATGTGAATCAATGACGGATATCTTGCTAATTACTCTTACACCCTTAGACAATTAAAAATACAACGGCCAGAAGACATGACCAATTCGAAAACAACGGAGGCATTCGCTAACGCTGGGCACACAATACACGTTTTAGTTCTTGTTCAGTTAGCGTTTTGTTCGGAACATGTGCTCTTATGTTTCAACGGGAAAAAATATGGTGTAGTTATGTTTTAACTTTTTATTTATTAGATTTTGCAAGTAAACTTAATATTTAATATGCTGCAATAATATATATTTGAATTTTAAGGCTTTTATGTTCAAACAAAAAGAAAAGGTACATTAATCATTTTCGTTTTCAAAATAAATATCACATTAAAACTATTCTAGAGCGAAAAACTAAAAAGAATACATAACTTGTTTTTATTTAATTTAAAAACAAGATTAATTTATTTTTTCTTTTGTGAGAATAATTTCTTATAATTAAAATAAGCAATTAAACGTTATGTTATTGTGTGTATAATAAACATTTTACTTGCAAAATTTAACAAATAAAACAATTCACGCATATATATGTTTTGAACTTCTATGGCCTATTGCTAGGCCCAGCTTTTACCGCGCTATCAGCGTATATGTGCTATGGAGAACTCAGTGTGTCTGGTGTAAATGGAATGAGGCTAAAGATCTGCTCGCAAGAGACATGCCGTAAATTGAGCGCTGAGCGGAGCAGAACTTGGACAAATAAACACTTCGAGCGTCTGCTATTTTTTTGTTTTGGGGGGGGGGGTCTTATGGTATACCGATTTGTACAGGGCTATTAGGAATTTTAAGCCATTTCTGGTTATAATGTTCCGGCATTTTGTTTTATATATTTTTGCATCTTAAAAAAGATATACTGCCCTCTCAGGCAACAAGTACAAGCAATGCGCAGTTTAGATATGATTGCATTCCCTTATATGCCATCAAGTTTTGGGTCTGATTTTTCCAAAGGTCCATATCTACTCAACCTGGTGAAAACATTTTTGGGGACTTTTTATGTAGAGGTAACTAAATCCGGTATGAAGGCTCGTGAAATATTTTTTTTTCTAACTATTCTGGGGTGATTGCAAACAAGGTAGACAAAGCTTTTTTCTTGCAGATAAACGATTTCAAGCATTTCTGTGTCAAGGGACATTTTCACTAACACACGTTGCATCGTAACTTAAGCTCTTAAGGAAGATATTAGAAATACCCTTGTCATTTATTTTGTGAATGTCAGTTTTTTATCAAAATAAACATTTTCCTTTGTCATTTAATGTAATAGTCGTGATTTGGTAGTAACTTATGTGTACAGAAAGAACAGAATATAAGCGAATTCGTCAAGATTTTCGAAATAAGCTGTAATATTCGTAATTTTAGCGAAAATTAATTCTTTTTATCCTACAACTGACTTGTTTTCTTATCCTGTCAAAATTTAAACAATGATTTTGGTCTAGTGGTAAAACGCGCTCAATCCCGGCCAGGGATGTTAACGAACGTCCGAAGACACTACTTTAGTTACATTTTGAACAGGATTCAGTTGTTTTCAAATCTTTTCTTGAAAAACTGCATTGTTATTGTCTCTTTTTTAAATTTGGACAGAATAAAAAGTAAGTTGCAAATAATAGTTATGCATCCGATCTTCTAAAATGCCCACACCTTCAGTATGCGATTGCCAAGCACCCTGCTATGCATTCTTTTTCAATAATTTTGGGAGCGGTCATTGTTGATAGATGATATACATGATTATAAACGATAGGACGTTTAATTTTTGTTCAAAAACTATTTTCCTGCTTAAATTTGTAAACAAATGTGTAAATGGAGAAACGGGTCGTATATTAATGAAAAGTAAAGTTCTGCTCGGCTAAGCGCTCAATTTACTTGCGCGTGTCTTTAGCCTCATTCTCTCATCTCCAGTCAGACACATTGGTTGATAATCGCGCTGTAAAAGCCGGATTTAACAATGAAAACATTGCAAAGTATATTTATTCGATTACACGTTCAGAATCTATTGAATTTTATTACACTTTGTGTTTCACCTCTTGTTTGAAATTTCGATAGACATCCCTTCATTTTGAAGCTTAAATATCAACTCAATGCTACTGGATCAATTAAATTTTAAAGAGTATTACATTTTTATCACACCTCAACAGCGTTCCATTCAGTTCAGGGCGTGAGAGTAGGGGTGTTTGAGGAAGGATTTCATACCTTAAGTACAATAAAATTATGAAGTGTTGAATTTAAAGCTCTGGGCTTCACGTTGTACTTTTACTGCATGTGAAATAACCTCAAGTCTGAAAGAAGAGACCTCTGAGCAAACTTTATCAGTCATTTTTGTAATATTTTGCAAGTAAAATGTTTAGTATATAATATAAAAAATGAAAAGCAATCTTTGTTTTCAAAATAAATAGATCATTATTAATTATTTTAAAATGAAGTAAATCTTTTCACTTTAGAACATTTTAATATATATTCCAATATATTAAATGTTTATTTTACCTGCTAAATCAAACAAATAAAAATCACAAGCATAAGTAGACCGTATTTTTGCCAACTAAATCATTAGAGCACATGCTCTTAGCAAACGCTAACTGAGCAAGAACTGAAGGCGACATTGTGAACCCAGCGTTAGCGAATGCTTCCGATGTTTTCCGAATTGGTCATTGTTTCTGGCCGTTGCTTTTTTTTTTTTTTTTTTAATTTTTATATATTATGTTTATTGTCTAAGGCTGTATCCAGCACTAGATTTTCGCTATTCAGTAGTAAATTAAATACAAACTAAGAAAATAGGATGGGGAATATGTAAACTAAACGTTCTGCACTCCTGCATTATTACAGAGTTTAGATGCATATATGTTAAAGAGTGCACCATTTGCTTGCGCTTAAAATGTTACAAGAAGCTAAAACAACCCAGAACTCGCAGATGGAAATTATTTATTTCTTCATACACGCACACACAATAGTGTTTTTAAGTGACAAGAATAATTTCATTGTATCACCCAATCAACAGTATATTAGCATATATTTTTGGCACTTTCAAAAAGTTTTATTGGGAAAGTAATTTATTTTGATTTATACGAACTGCACGGACCCGAATATGCAGCCGCACTGTGCAACATGCCACCTATAGCGAGCATGCACAGATTTTGTCACAAAATTTAAGACATCTCAGAGTAAACAGAAGGCGCGAGTTCGTTATAATGGAAAGGATGAATTAAATATAATATTTATTGTAGTGCATTACCTTGAATTCATGGGCTGGATGGCAGAGTAGACAAGTGCAGGTCCATACTATTTATTATTTCTTACTATCATTTTCATTCTTTTATTACAACTAAGCATTTTTCCAGAGTAGCTTGTTTTTATCAATTCTCAGGGAATAATAAAGAAGTTTATTAAGAATATTAGTTTATAAAGTTATACTTAGTTAATGTTTATGAAAAGCGAAAAACCAATTTTGTGATTTTAACAAATACAATAATCGTATTACGTTATAAATGAGTTTCATGTGGTGTTTTTATATTCCAGTACTAATAAAATGCCAATTAAATACAATGAATATAAATATAAATTTTAATCAGTTATTATGAAGACACTGAATTCTTTTATTAACATTGTATCAATAGAAACTTTTTTTTATTATTCAACGAAGATGGATTTATCACAAGAAATTTTACATCTAACTAAAATAGCTGAATTGTTACAATATAGAGAAAGTCAGAAGAAATGCAACATAATCATTAATTGGATGAATAATAAACATATTAAGTATATTTCAGAGACTTTAGTGTTGGTTAGCAAAATAAAATATTAATATTATATATTAACATTCTATTAAATCTATGATTATGTGTTCTACAATGAAGAATCGTTGAATTTATTTTCAGCAATATGTAAATTATTTTAAACTGTAATAAGTTGACTGTATTTTAGCAATAAAACAATTGAACGTAATTGTTACCGTTAATTTTATGAAATTAACGTCATAATGTAAAATTTTATTTACGATATTTATCCACAAAAAAAACTGTTTATAAATCTGATATAAAATCATCACTCTTTTGTTTCTAATTTATTGCGCTTCGTTATCAGTTTCTTTTCATCCTATTTATACACTTTTTCCTTTAATGTCGCTCAGAAATAAAAATCTCACTAATTTCTGAATTTTTATCTTGTTAGCAATTATCGATATTTATATTTTTTTGGAAGCCTTACAAATATAGATCGTGCTGACGTAAATCTAACATGGAGAATAAAGGCAGATTTACTCACATTATGAAACTAGACGCTACAAGTGCCTGCCTTTTTCCATACATTTCTGGCATCGGCTTATGAAATTAAACATTATCCTCTGCAGTTTTCCCTCTGAGAAATGGAACACATTTCTTATGTTCACTTTTAATTCATCTAAGTGTGTGGGTTTGTCTTGTACACATTTTCCTTTAATGTCGCTCACAAATAAAAATCGCAAAACGTTAAATCTGGGGCCCGAGGGGGCCATATGTGATGACTGATAACTCTATCGGCGAATATTCCAAATTGCATGCGAGGAGACAAGGGGTGTATGTGTCGTTGCGGGGTACTGTTGGAAAGTTACGAATCTGCGTGTCCTCTCAGTTGATTCACGGGAAAAGGTAGCAAAATATTCTGCATCACTATTGTTTCTTAAAAAAAGGAAGGGCATTGTTATCACCGCTAATGGCACACCGCAATCCTATCTTTTTCATGTAGAGGCTCCTTGTGAAACAGTTTAGGTTTTTCTAAACTCCAATATCCGTTGTACTGTAAATTAATATACTCACTTAATTGGAACCAAAATTCGTCTATAATGAAAACTAGAATAGGGAAAAATTCTCCTCATGCACACCATTGAAAATACATTCACAAAATCTACTCCTGGATGCAGGGTCACCCGATTGAAATTCTTGCACTACAGTAATTTTAACTTCAGTAGCTTTATAGCCATTCGAACAGAGGAAAGGGAAATTCCCATTGACTGAGAAAGACGTCGAAGTGATTTTTAAGGTGAACGTTCCAGAGTATGCCCAATGTTATCTAACGTCGGTCGGTCCTGGTGGTGTAGCGTAACCATACTTAGCTCCTAAACCCAAGGTCGCGAGTTCAAACCTGGCCAGGATCGATGGATTTTTTTCGAGGGTAAATTTGTACATTTACGGCACGATAAAGAACCTCAAGCCTGAAAGAAGAGACCTCTGAGGAAAAATTGTCGTCCATTTCACGCCCGGAATTGAATGGGACGCTGATGACCTGAGATGTTAAAGAGTGCCCATAAATAAAACAAATAAACAAAAATGTTATTTAAGTTTCTTCTGTGGATTCTGTACGGGGCTGTGTACGCTTTTTGGCAAGAACACCTCCCTCTTCAAAAAAAAGTATTTACCAATCTGTGAATGGAACTTCGACTTGGAAGTTGAATATCAAGCAATCTCTCTTGAAACAATTTCCGTACGTCACCAGCTGATTCTGTACGCAATAAGAATCGTAAATAAAAATTCTTCGGGTAATACAGTACTTGAATTGGGGCATATTAACGTAATTAATACACTGTATTACGCCACCTAATGAATATTTAATGGACTTAATGCACTGTCACACAAACATAAAAACAGGTTTGTACTTTCCTACGAGTTAAACTCGTACGAACCTCCCCTCCGGCTCTCCAGGCAGAGAATTGCAGAATCGGGCAACTGTGCCCAACTGCAGGTAGAGTACTTCCATGAAGAAATATAATCTAGTAATAATATGCATATACATGGTGTCCCAGAATCACCGTAATACTCCTATGTACTTTCATGTGTGCATGTCATATTGGTTGCAGGGTTTTCAGGGATGGCTAATTAAACGGTATTTACGTTTCTTGCCTTTAATTTTCTCTGTACATTGCGGAATAAGCCACATAAACAATACTGAATCGAGGCGTAGTAATCATAATCTGTTCATTTGCTCTTGTATATGTGCACCTACATTAAGTATTTCTTTTAACTGTTGGTGATTCAGACCTGCTGAATTTACTGCCAGTTCACAGCGAAACAAAGAGAACCATTTTCAATAATAAGTATTGTAGAAGTATCTACAACACGTTACAAGTACTCAGGCATTGACGTTTGTTAAATCAGTCGCTTCTTTTCCTAACCATTACAGCGTAATGTAGGACACGGTGTGTTTAAAATAAGTAATATCATGAAAGGGTCTGAGATTACCGATAGCTCAGAAAGCTCAGACCCTCGAGTGATATTTATTAGGTCTATTTCACGAATAAAATAACAATTTAAATATAATTCCTCTAAACTTGACTTACAAAATTGTAATAATTGTATATTTGTACTTAATCTTTTCAAGCAATCTTACGACAGAGGAATGCCGATTGTCAGTAATGCCAATAGAGAAGAGTAAAATACGGCTTTAGGACTATTTCATGAATAGAATAACAATAAAAGTGACATATATTTGAAATTCGCGGACACACTATTAACATTTTGAAACGGAAAATGTCCTATTTAAGGCCCTAAACACTCATTGATAGCAGTTGCTTAACTATATTATTTTATTAAGTCATTTCACATGATTGTATATTACGTAAAGGCTATAATGCTCAATATAAAGCCACAAACGTTTAATAGTAATAGTTATTTAGCTATATTAATTTAAGAAATCCATTTAGGTATGTTATTGCATAAGATAAAGACCATAATATTTGATTTGAAACTCAAAATATTCAATAATAATGTTTTTAATCATATAAGTTTAATAAATTCATTTGCACACGTTTTTATGTTAGGTAAAGGACATAATGCTCAAAATAACTATTTTCAATAATAATTATAAAGTTATAATTTTACGGTAAAATAATTATCATAATTAACTTTAAAAATATCTAAAGTTTAATTAAGATTGGTGTGGTAAAACCGAAACAGTTCACTTATAACTTTCATAGTAGACTTCCTGTCCCATTTTTTTAAACGGTGTTTTTTGCACTGGAATTGAATCTGAGAGCTACAGACGTTAGTCTATTATATTTATAAAATGGAAGTAGCAAATGAAATGTAGATTACTACACTTTAAAAGTCGAAGGTTGCACTTGTTATGGGTGAAGTATATTTCATGGTTGTTTTTAAAATAAAACATTTTTTTTCTCAGATTGAGAAACTATTTCCCAGCCCAGGAACGAGGTTCAGTAAGGAACATTGGTGTATAAAAGCGTTTTAACACAGCTAAGAGTCAAAGAAAACGTTTATTTGCCAGAAGAACATAAGAAACAGACAAGAGTTGCTGATTTAGATGGTGCCAGGGGCAGGGGCCAAGTTCAGGTGGTGGCTGGCATAAGGCACGTTGCCTGGCAAGGGAGCAGTGTGCACAGCACCTCGTGTGGCGGCAACATATCTGTGGAAACAAACACAAAATTCCATCAGTTAAAAAGTGTTGGCTACAAATTAACAGACAAATGGTTTTGCTTTTTTGTTAGTAGCAATGTAATTCAGTTCATAAACTGGGGTGGTTAATGTCGTTAGTACATTCATTCCATTCTGGAACATGAGAAAAAATCGGTTATCAAAGAGAAGTTTACGCATGGAAGCCCCATTATCTCTAGCAACATCTATAAGGGAACTAAGGCATTACTTTGAAGTGAAAATGCTTATCATTTTGTTTTTCAGGTATGGAGTTCTTTAACGTGCCGTAAATCTACGACACTTAACCAAAGGATTTAAATCCCTCCCGGAGGGTTTGTGCTCGAGATTTATACTTCCTGGAAAACCTGTGAACCTCGGCCGGGTTTAAACCCGGGAGTCTTGGGTCCAGAGCAGTGCGCAACCACCGAGGTCGACACATACCGTATAGAGCTGATTAAATTTGACAGGTGTAAAAGGCATAAAAGCGTTGTAGGTACGATATTTTGTTACTGCTTATATAATAGCGGGAAAGGTGTTAAGAACGTTTATTTAACAAATGCCAGTCATAGAATGTAATGATAAAAATTTACACGTATAATCGAGAGGACTTGAGCTTGTTTGCAGTAATGGACACTTTGAAGTGTCTATCGAGTGACTATGCTTCTCGCAAAAGTTATTTATATACCGTGAACAGCTGTGAAAGCAATGAAGCGCTTTTAGCACACACCTAAACAAACAAACATCGCGTTCTAACTTAAGGACTACTTTCTCAGCGTTTAATGCGGATGACGACATTTGAAATATATTCATAAATATTCGGGATGCATTTTTGACGACACATTATTTGATTGAAAATGTTATCATGGTTTAATCGCTTAGAAGAATTTCACATTTCATTTTAAGGATTATATAAAGCACTCCTTCCTTTTTAAATTTTACAAATGAAATACAAATTTGTCAGTCTTTAATTTTCTTGACTGAAACCCCAACTAATTACATTATCTGTAGGATATTTTAAGTACCATGCGTGTTCATATATATTTATGTGTAATATTCTTCTTTGTGGCTTGCTCAGCATATTTATGAACCATAAACTATTACAAAGCTAATGCAAGATACAGTTGTCTAAACAGAGCCTCTTACTATAAACATAGGATGAAAAGTATTTGACACTTACCCAGGAGCGATGGCTGGGGCGATGATGGGGGCAGCATATGGAGTAATCAATCCATGATGGGCGAGCAAGACCTGGGCATGGGCAACAGCCAGCACGACGAAAACGAAAACCAGCAGGCACTGTAAACAGACACCACATACTATCTGTAACCGTCAGATCCTATGTTATTGTTAACAGTTATATTATTTTGGCAAACTTAGATTAGGTTATACATAAACTGATTCAAAATACTTCCTATCTTAGCAATGATACTGAAGCATAAAATTATTTAGATACAGATGAAACCGTAAAAGTATGATTTTCAATCTGGTTGAGGGTCGGTTCTGGTGGTGCAGTGGTCTCCTAACCAAGATCGCGGGTTCGATCCCGGTCAGGTTCGATGCATTTTTCGGGAGTAAAGACGAAAGTATTCTTCGGAAGGGAACTAAAGCCGTGGGTGCCATGTACATTTACGGTACGATAAAGAACCTCAAGCCTGAAAGAAAAGACCTCTGAGCAAAATTTGTCTGATTTGAATGGGACGCTAATGACCTGAGATGTTAAAGAGCGTCCGTAAATAAACCAAATAAAAAATGTGGTTAAAAGATTCAGATGTCTTCACGTTATAACTCGTGTGATCAGCTGAAATCTGAGAGATGTCAGTGGAATTTCCATAGGAAAAAGATTTCCATCCTCAAATTAATTCCCGTGTAATAAATTCTCCATGTTAGCTTTTTAGATAATCGGATTTATTGAACTGTATTGTCACCATCATGACCAGCTTCCATTAAGTTAACTTTTCCCAAAATTTAGACAGCAGACAACGTTGGTGTGTTGTTAGCTCTCCAAATTGATAGTACTGGACTGAAAAATAAAATGATGAAAAGCTGCAGGAACGGGCTAAGAGTTTGTGTAGTGGATCTGGCAAACTGTTCTAAAACCCGCAAGTAACTAAACCTAAGAACCTCTCGTGCTGTTCTATGAAAAGTTGAGGATGAAGCAGACTTGCACCCAGATATGAACGGATACACTTACCTTCATGGTTGTTGGAAGTGTTGTCTGTTTGCTTGGATGGCAAAGTAAACAATGTTTATCGTGGTCAAGACACAGGCTTATATACCCACAGCCCTACCCTTTGTCTTTCTGTTCCCAACGGTAGGCTGGCAGAAAAAAAAATTCTAATATTGTCGACCTTCACGCAGTGCTCAGCGGTAATAGGCAACGCGTCGCCAACACACGCTGGGTGTGGCCATTCTGATCTGGATACCATGGCCGCCGCATTTCACAGACGAGATGACCACAAAGGGATGCCGCTGGTATAGCGGCTCCTTCAGGAAACTCTCTGTCTACAGGGTATGACGGCTGAGCGGACATTTTAGACGACATTGTTGCTAAGGTCAGACTTGAACCAGAGAACTTTGCTAGTGTTGCATTTTGCTCTTGCTGTTAGGATATAGAATTACTTATATATAGGGTTAATCCACATGAAATGGGAAACTAAGAAACCTTACAAATTAGCATTGCCTGGAAAACATATAGAAAGAGGTTTAAGAGATATATGATTATGTGAATGCCGTTTTACCTTAAGTACATAAGTTTTCTTGCTTTAATGCGATAAATTTATCGTATGTTTGTGACAGTCAACATTTTTGAAGGACATAAACTTGATAATACTGTGCTAGACATTTAAAATTATGGGTATTTCAGCTGATAGCGGACATTATATAAATAGTTATATGCCATATTTATATAAATATTCAACAGGGATAAATCAGTTAATTTTTATTTGTTTAAAAACTTGATTTTCTATCAAGATTTACTCCCTATAAAAATATTTCGTTAAATTAAATTTAGAAACATGCGAATTTTGATACGTCTGCGTATTATCTTGCTGGGGCAGCAGCTATGCTACTTTGAGAGAGTGCTGGCCGTGTGATTTGTTCATAACTGCCGGCGTGCAAGACAGATATAAGAACTCTACTATTGCGTATGAAAAGTTTTTTTTTTCCTATATTCGTTTACCTTGGAGTAAAATTCAGAAAATAATATTTCTTTTTGTTAATATTTTGTATTTGTGAATGCACAACTCTTGTGGTTGTACCCATGAAAATGTTTTTGAAAACTTTCTTCAAATCTCTACCAATCCTACTTACTAGGCACCAAAAATGAGGATGAAAGAGCTTTATACATCGATCTAGCGGTCGCTTTTTTTTTCAACGATTAACAAAGGACTCATAGAATTCGATAACCATAAAAAATTAATCCTTTCGGATGGAGAAAATTTAAAAATCGCTCTAGCGGCCGCAATTTTTATTGAATCTCAACGAAATTCGGTATATACTATTTAAATAAAACAAGAAAAATAGTTTCTGAAGATCAGCGAAATCATGTTTATTGTGAGTGAAGGATTACTTTAAACCCAAAATTTAAAAATCGCTCTAGTGGCACTGGTTTTTGCTTTTAGGCAACGAAACCGGTATATACCATTAAAATAAAAAAGGACAAGTAGTTTCTGAAAAGCAGGAAAATCGGACCATTAGGAATGGGGTATACCTGAAAACTAAAATTTTAAGATTGGAGGTTAAACTAAACTAAAATATTTAAAAATCGTTCTTGCAGCCGCAATTTTTGTTTTATATTAACAAAAATGGCATTGAAATAAAATAAGCAAATTAGTTTCTGAAAATCAGCGAAATAGGACAATTAAAAGGCTTCAGGCTTTACCTGAAACTCAACATTTAAAAAAAACGCTCTAGTGGCAGCAATATTTGTTTTTTTGCAACAAAACTTGGTATACCAATACCATTTAAATAAAATAAGAAAATAGTTCATAAAAATTATGGAAATAGGGCCATCAGGAGTGGAGCAAACCTGAAAACCGAAATTTAAAAAACGCTCTAGCGTTTAATTTTCTATTAATTGTCTCAAAAGAAAAGAAAAAAGGGACAAATTAATTCATAATTTATAACGATACATGTGTTTTATTTTTTGACAAATACACTATCGTGAAAATAGCAAATATGAAACATTAATCTGTTACTGCCACGCTCATCACATACCCCTATCGGCAAACTTTTGATATGACAGTATTTAATATTCCAACAATGGTGCTGTTAATCCAAGACCCACTATAAATATCACACCCCAATACGAAACAATGGCGGCCGAAGTGGCCCTATTACTTCCAATAGCAAATACGAGAAATTTACGAGTATTGTGTTTACAAGATGATATTGTTTACCATTAGAAAACATTTTGATGGCTTTTAAGAATATGAGATTGTTTACAAACCACATTTCTCATATACAAATGAAAAATAAAAACTGTGTTTAAACTTCTCCACAGGAAAGCAGAACTTTATATAAAATACACGAACTTCCAAATAACAGGACACCTTTTTATTACTCGACATAGTTGGGTCAGCAACACATATTTTTATCATCGCCTATTTTAAGAAAAAGGACACTGTCTTCCTTGGCAATAGATATAAACGGGTGTGCCTGTCTTGTTTTAACCTCAATTGCAAAGGACTCGAAACATAATATCCTGCTCACACAATTCATTAAGATTCTCTGCATTTCGCGCCAAAACCTACTTCATGCATCCTTACGGGGCTTTCCTTTCATTGCTAACCCTCACTGTCACATTAGCTAGTAGATTGAAGAAAATTACACAAAGAAAACGTCCTTCCTAACCACAATTTTTAGTATGAAATGCTTAAAACACACTACATTTTCATCATTAACTTCAAAACTTGAATGATGTATACGGTTTATCCACTCCTTTAATTACAGTTATTTAGGAAATGTAAATATGGTATTATGCGGTGTACTGCCATAATTAAGACATAAAAGAACAACCCATGTTATACTTTCTACTAAGCAAATTCTTGATGCAATTTCACTAAACCAATATTAACTTAATAAAAAAAACGAAAGAAGTAACACGCTACTAATAATTTACTTCCAACTATAAACCACCATAATGAACCAGATATTTGTAAATTAACAAAGTGATGTAATTAATACTGGATCACATATTCCACCATTTCGTCTACTATCGATACCTACATTGTAGTGTGGGAAATATAGTGGGTTTAGGTTAATTCTAGACTGCTACTATCTGGATGCTATTACACCACTTCATGTACAGTTTTTTGCTGTTAAATTCTAGACAGTTATTGGCTGAAGCTAAATTATTATTGGTACTGCAAGACAGAGAAACTCTGTCACTAAACAATTGATCTGAAATGCTCTGGAAAAAATACGTGGCGACTAGTTACATCGTAAAACACAGTACTCAAATAATTAAAAAAGAAGTCAAATTATGGTGGCGAATTATTAATAAATGCATAAAAATTGGCAACCAAAAGTGAATCTAATAACTGAACGATTCAGTTCCTGCTAAGAAACAGGTTAAAGATATATATTTAGAAAGATATTCAACCAAAAAGAAACGTAATCACTTTTGGAGTGTGTGAATATGTACATATTTTAAGAGCCTTTTGTGCCTCTACAAGCTTAGGATATACATTTCCTAGCAGATACATTCTTTGTCTGTCTTTCTTTCTTTCTTTCTTTCTTTCTCTCTTTCTTTCTTTTTTCTTTTTTCTTTTTTCTTTTTCTTTCTTTTTTTCTTTCTTTTTTTTTTTTTTTTTTGCAATCTCATCAGGGTGTTCACACAAACGACATGTGGTCAGGGTACCACAGTCTGTAGGTGTTTCCGGAATGGTCTCACTCTAATGGCTTTCCGGTTTCCTATCTGTTCGTACCCACCATCAGCAGATATTTAGCCAGGATGCTATCGGATGTTGTGATAAGAACTAAATCTAGTTCTTACCATGACTCAATGTGCACAAACGGATATGGAAGTGGATATCCATAAGCTGTGGATGTGTTATGGACGATGTTAAATACAAATTATGGCAGAGAACGTCAGGCGCTAATTATGATATTTAATTTGTTAATAAAAGTTAACGACTGCGATTTAATGGAATATAATACTCTTCAGATCCAAGATAAATGCTGTATTTATGCCAATCTAGTGCGCTATCGAATCTAATGCGCACTCAAATTTGGAACTTAAAATCATAAAAAAAATTATTTTAGCATAACGGCATCTTAGAGATAAGCCCGTCCGCTTCATAAAACGATCAGCACATAGAATAGTGGCCTATTGTTACATCTTGGAGCACGTAGGACAAAATCCATTACTCTTGCTGTTTCCAGGACAGGTGGCTTAGATCAATATATATATATATATATATATATATATATATATATATATATATATATATATCTTTTCACAGGTTGCCCGTTGTTTCTCCTTTCTTCTACGAATTCCAAAACTTTTTCTTCAATGTCATGATGTCTTCCTTTGCGAGAACGAGTGACTTTCTTCCTACTAGCTTTAGTTGCAAATAATGCCAATTTTTGTTGCCGCCACTTGTGAACGTTGCTCTCAGCTACATTGAACTCTCTTCCTGCCTTTCTGTCACCATATTTTTTCTGCACAAAGAATTACTTTACGATTGAAAGTGATATCATAAGATGTTCTCTGTTTGCCCTCCATTTCGTGCCTGCCTACTATTTAAACGCTCTATGCAATAATAGGCCAACAATAAATGTAACGAAGCCGAAAACTGCAGCAGATTTGCACTCAGATCTAATGCGCACCACAATTTTTAACACATTTGGACAAAAAAGTGAGCATTAGATTCGGGTAATTTCGGTAATTTGGGTATGAATAAAATATTCATTATTCTAAAATATGCAAATGAATAATATACTCTTAGTTAAAATATATTTTTAGTATGTTATGACTCATATAGGCAACGCAAAATAATTTTCGGCCAAAGATTATTTAACATACAAAAACCTCGTATAAAACTAGCACATCTAACAAAATAATGGTGAAAGAATTCGTTAAGAAAACAGCTCCAAATGGAGTATAACAACAATAAACTAAGCCTAAAGCCTAAAAAAATTACCAAAAATAAGTATAAGGAAAATTGCACATATGATAATTAATACATTAGTTAATCCAGTCACTGCTCTGATCACAGCAAATGAATCAGGCTCCAAATTTAAAATAAATATTTATGAGCATGGTGTCGCTGAACAATGAAACCCAACTAGACGATAGCCTCGAGCGAGGATAAGCCCGGAATCCAAACGTAGTTATTTATACCAAAAACGAAAACCAAGCGACTTTTAGATGCCGATAAGTAATCTAATAAAGAAAAAGAGTGGGAAACCATGGCGCTATCTATCGGAAACAAGATATTGGAGATTCGAGAGGAAGACAAGGTTCCTAGCGGAGCAAGAGCGCACCTATACTCAGCCGAGCGGAGAATGCCGCTGCCTCAACTGATGTTCTTTCTTGGCCCACGGATCTACTGCAGTTCTAGCAGATTTTTCGCTAATACCGCAGAATAGAATATGAAGTAAGTCGTATTTCTTTCTTTTGCCAGCTCTAATCGATTCCCTGTGGAACGGTTAATGAGAGCTTAGATTCATTCCTATACAAGTCTGCACATGACCATGACTGTAACCAAAATCCAAGCATTGTAGAAACATGTTAGTAATATATTAGCGGAAAAGAATGCAATAAAACCATCTCACATAAGGCTGCCTCATATTTTTAGTTCTCATTCTAAATAGGTAAACAAATATAATATCCTCTGTTACAGGCATGTAATGAAAACACTTGCGCAAAAGAGCGATTTTAATTACTTAACTCGTATGAATGCAGATCAGCAATGGATGGAGAACCCCATAAATGCAAACTAATCGGTAAACAAAACACAGTCATTACAATTGTTTTGTGATGTTTGTTTATGTTACAACTGAGCTTTCGTTAAATTGACTTTAGTGTGTTACTTGATTGTACTGTATGTCAGTGTTTTGTTTGCGCTATCATATTTTGTGTATTAGATAATTTGGAAATAAATAGCGGTTTTTGATATTATTACTTTTAAACTGTAAATTTATTTAGCCAAAGCCTGTCCGTGACTGTTGGGCCATTTGGCTTCGAACCTCCCAGTGGCTCAGGGTAATATCATCAGGCAGATGTTCCAGCCTTGGACATGTGAATTGATGATCGCTCTCCGTCCTTGACATTCGACAAAGAGGGCATAGATCGCCAGCAGCCAAACCTGTGCGGTGTAGTTAGTCATGTCCTGTCATAATGCGGGACCGAGCAACGGCTATACATCTTTCTGATGATCTTGGGATTGGTCCTAGCGAGACGTTCACGCCGTTCTGGTTCCTTAGAGTGTTCTTAGAGTTGTTGATAGTGACCGATATGATTTTGGGCGGCTCTGAGTATTGACGGTTAAATGCCCGTTTGTAGCTGCATAGCTGTTATTGAAATTGATTTCGCTCCTTCGGTATGACTCTTCTAGATTAGTTTTTGAGGATGTAGATAAGATCTCGCTGCCGTATTCCATCACAGGTCGAACATACGTTTTGTATGCTGTAGCACCTGCTGTGAGTATTTTTAGCAAGTTGTTACGTTTCTGAGCCTTATCGGCAGAAGACTTGATATGGTCTTTCCAGAAGAGTCTAGTGTGGAGAGCGATCCCTAGATGATGAACTTCGCAGAGGGTTATGTTTTTAAGTCTGGTTAGAGCATTGGGGCTTAGTGGACATGCTGATGAGTTGAGTGACTGTTTTTTCGGTACTGAGTTTCATTTTGTTTTGGTCCGTCCATTGCTCAGATGGCCAAGCGCTACATTCATGGTCTCAGCGAGGGCCTCAATATGACTGCTGGTGCCCCACATGATGACATCGTCAGCAAAAAATAAACGTGCCTTTTCTCAGGTTGTCTATCATGTTGAAATGCAGGCAGTTAGTAATGGCTCCTTGAGGAATACCCTGCCTGAGCTACCTGTAAGGGGATACGGTGTTCAGGAACCTGCATCAGATGAAGAGCTGGGATAGAAAGTTGTTACTCTAGTTGAACATTTTCCGCTTACCCCTTGTGTTTTTACCTTTTGTAGGAGTTTTGATCTACAGTTTTGAATTTAATTATTCATACATCTTTCATTTTTCATTTTATTTTAAATATTATACTTGGTCCACACTGTTAGTTTTATCACTGTCGAAATGAAAACGATATTTTTTGTTATACTGAGCATTTTGTAATCACGTTGGAAAGAAAGAATTTTCATATATTTTTCTTACACGAGTTAAAAATTGGATAAACCGCTCGAAACATTGCGGAAACTTGGGGAGAAGGAAGCTCTTCCGGACAAACAGTCTAGGGTTAGGGATTTTAGCCTTGAAGACGACAAAAGTCGATGTCATAATAAAGTGAACGATGATAAATTCAGAAATTATTGAAGCAAACGCATATCAAAATACTCGAGAACTTGATTAGTAACTCAGGTTTGCATCTTTTACTGTTTGTGATCGCTTGAAGAAAATAGATGGAAAATTTGATAAATGGACCCGATGTGAATTATAAACGAACATAAAAAACGCCAAAGTATCCCTTTTTGGATCGTATTATGAATGGATTCTCTAGGACATTTCGCAAAAGACGAGCACAATGGCTGAATGTTGATAAAATATTAAAACACTTCACAAAACCAAAACTACACCAGAGGAAGGTTATGACGATTGTATGGTGGTCTGTGACTGGTTTATCTGCGTCGTGTCGAATCAATTATTTCGTAGAAGTGTTGTAAAGAAATTGATAATACACTTCAGGAGTTGCAAGAAATATATTTCGCAAAAGAACACTCCAGGACCCAAATGAAACTATGAAACTTTATCTTTTCTAGCAAATTCACCGAAATTTACGTTCACTTATTCAAAACCTGGACAGTTCTCTGACGAACAAAGTTTTCAATCACCAAGAAGAAGATACTGAAGCGGTATTTAGGAATTTGATGGTCTGTAAAAGTCACCAATTTGGTCGAAATGGCATAAGTAATCTTGCTACTAATCGTTTATTTCATATTTACTGTGCGTTATTGCAGTTTTTACAATTTTTGATACTAATCTCAGTTTTATTTAATTTTCTACCTGGGTCGTTGACTGTAAATCACTAAGATGGAGAGTACATCTCTTAGACACGTTATATTAAATAGAAAACTATGTATAGAAGAACATCAATCGTTTCCTTGAATAATGTTTAACGTCCGATTTTACAACTGAGGGATCACAGGCGGTGGGTACTGATGATGCATGAGGTGCAATGTAGAGTAGGTATTTGTCACCAGCTTATCGCAAATTCCATGGATTTATCAGAAGTGACGTGTGATGAAAAATGGGTAAATTACCGCAACCCTGACACCACGAAACAGTGGTCCTGCCAGCCTGCCAAAGTCATCGCTAAACAAAAGCATTTTGGCACCAAAGTAACGCATCTAAGGATATCAAATGCGTGCCTGCTTGCAGAGTTCCCGAGCCACAGCGATACGCCGGCGACGGTATATGAGCTTGTTTTGTCTAGACGAAGGAACAAGTGGGAAATGGAGAGAGCGAAATAAGAGAAAGAGAAGCAAAAGATGAGGAAATGGAATAAAGGCCATTCATGGTGATTAACCTCGCAAGACAGCAACCATAAGGTGGAGCATTTGATTAATGTTTCTGGCGTAGGTGACTACAAGGTTAATTAAATGATTTATAATTTCTATTCTTTTATTGCTGGAGTCAAAGGGAACTAGTAACAAATCTTTTAAGTACTTCTATATTTTAAACGTTGAGAATGCCAATAGGATAGTCCATTACTAAATGAATTGTGTATAGACGCTGTAAGATTTTAACTTGCCTAAATACTTCTTATATTTTTGTTTTGATACATAAAGAGTATTCTTTCACAATTCATTGAAATTCTGAGAAAATCAATCAAACATCGCTACTACATGTTCTATATCTACTTTCCCCTTCTAACCGCCACGGGTGGCCGAGGTCGTTAAGGCACGGACTCGTGAGCGGGAGGTCTGCGGTTCGAATCCCGCCAGGACCGTCCTCCCTGACTGGGGTTTTTTCCAGGTTTTCCTCAGTCTTCATAACTGGCAAATGCCGGGGAGGTACCTAAACTTAGGCCTGGAACGCTTCCTTCCTTAAAAAAAAAAAAAATATCCTTTCCCAATTTATCATTTCATCTCATGTATCATCAGTGTCCACCGCCTGTGGTGCCTCAGTAGTGAAAACGGGCGTTAAACACTACTATGTAATGTTTCCCCTTCTAAATTTAAACTTTTATGTTTTATTATCCCTAGGAGTTAAAATGGTAACATTAAAGTAAATGATGTCAAATATTGTATACACACTTCAAGCAAAGAAAGAACTGTGTTAAAATAACAAAACTGAATTCACGCAAACAGAAAATGATGAGCACTAATCATCTTAGACTTTTACAGTTACAACAGTTGCTCAAAATGTCCCTTCGGCGTCGATACACTTCTGAGCACGTTGAACTTCTGATTGAGCAACGTTTCCGAAAGTGTCCTCAGTGATTGCAGCACATGCCGTTTCAATTTCTTCCCGAAGTGTTGTCAGTGTAGCTGGTTTTCTACGGTATACAACATCCTTAACAGTTCCCCATAGGTAGAAGTCCAACTGAGTTAGATCCGGAGAACGCGGTGGAAACTCAATTGGACCTCTTCGTCCTATCCAGTGCCTTAGAAGATTGTTATCGAGGTACGCACATACATCTGTAGTAATGGGGTGATGCACCATCCTGTTGGAAATAAAATTCCTCATTTCCATAAAGTGCATGGAATGGCATGTAAGAGGGATGTGTGTATCATGTTTAGATACACTGTTTCCTTCAAAACAGAATGGTCCAATTAGACCCCTAGATGGCAACCCACAACAAACATAAATTAACCTCCTCTTCCAAAATAACACATGAATTGTTTGCACACCAGTAGACACAGTTATGTCTGTTAACAGTTCCATTCAACTTAAATTTTGCCTCATTAGACCAAACAGCTTTCCCTACGAAGGCCTCGTCCTCTTGTACCATATTCCGAAACCACTCACATTCCTGCATTCTCCGATCAGGGTCAACTTCGTTTAATGCATGCAAAAGTCTTGAGATGAAAACTTTCAACTTGCTGTTTTAATAATACGATGTTCGCTGGTTCTGCTAATCCCCGTCTCACGTGCACATTGCTTTGTAGATTTCTGCGGTGAGTGCTCAAAACGTTCCAAAACCATAGCCGAGTACGGGGGGGCTTGTTGCTGTGCGAAGTCTCCCAGATCTGCCCTTGTGAACATCGCATACGGTACCATAAGTCTCAAATTTGTTTCGAATGCGTGCAATTGTTACTCCCGTTGGCGGTTCTGTTCTGTACACACGTCTCCATTGCCTTTGAACTTCAACAACACTCTCGGTTTTCCAATACCACTTCAAAATTGCTTTCCTCTGTTCAGAAGATAATATTGGCTCCATTTTGTTGTAGCAATGCTAGCATAACGTAATGTGTGTCACATCTGTTTACAGAACATCATACGATAATCTTGGCTTCATTTGTTCATTGTTGATTTACCTGTCACGTAGCAACGCTATCATAATGTATGTGAGTCACATCTTTTACAGAACATCATACTACACATTACTGTTGTTTTTCGTATATTTATCAAATATATATCTACAGTGAAAGAGCGTATATACTTTTTGGCACCCTCGATATGTACATGCACATAATGAAATGCTTTAAGGGGTTTCAGATAAGTAATTTGAGGTAAGGAACCAACACAAAGTGTGAAAGATATCAAGACATTAAAGTACACAATTGCAGTTACTCATATTTGATAGGGACTAAGGATTGCATTAGAATGATTAAACGCATTATCAGATATCTAAAAACTGTTATTACTAACTAATTTAACACACAATTTAGTACTGTCACAATCAGCAAAATTTACAGAACAATCACATGATTGCACGCCACTGCATTTGTGTAGTAATAGGAATTCAGTCAACAAAGTTGAGTTTCTACTTTTTTCGTAGTATTGCGATATATCTATCATCAGTTACTTTTGTAGGTAATAATTTTTTTTGAATGATTTATTTATGGACGCTCTTTAACATCTCAGGTCATCAGCATCCCATTCAATTCAGGGCGTGAAACGGCAGACAAATTTTGCTCAGAAGCCTCTCTTTCAGGCTTGAGGTTCTTTTTCGTGCCGTAAATGTACGACACGGGACCCACGACTTTACTTCCCTTCCGAAGGAAGCCATACTTAGGATTTTCACGCCCCGAAAAAATCCATCGGTCCTGGCCGGGTTCGAATCCGCGATCTTGGGTTTAGGAGGCAAGTGTGGTAACCACTACACCACCAGGACCGACAGGTAATAGATGATATGTGAACATAATATATTGAAAGAGTTCTAATTAATAAATTACAAATTAAGGAAATGGAGATCCTTATTTTGATGGCGTTTCTGTCTTGCTATTGGGGTCGCAATTTCTGTAGAAACTGTGCACCTAAATTTAATTTTCCTTTTATTGTATCTTTGTTTACAATGTTTCAGTAAGTTTCTTGCCTTTAAAATTATTATTTGAATTACTGAAAACCAAAAGTCAATGCTTGTATTACATTCTTTTTTAGTTACTGTGATGACGAAATACTCCAAAAGAATGGCGTACGATAACTTCACTTTAATAGCATGCCTATTGTGTTTGCACTGAAGAAAATGACAGGCGCCTTACACTAAATATGCTTTATTTATTAAATTTACGTTCCAAACAGCTGTACATCGAACGTGACTGTATTATGAACTTTGCCATTATGTAAATATCTATAAAGTAATGTAATAAGGAGACAG
This sequence comes from Metallyticus violacea, assembly GCA_030762175.1. Lineage (NCBI taxonomy): Eukaryota > Metazoa > Arthropoda > Insecta > Mantodea > Metallyticidae > Metallyticus > Metallyticus violacea. The sequence continues at coordinate 73,455,715 of CM060836.1, forward strand.
AACGACCTCTGAAGTTGCATAGTATCATATAGAGACGGTAATATAATGTGTGTAGGTCCTCAAACAAATGTCTGCTTAGCTATGGGCCATGTTTGTAGTCTCTATATCTGTTCCCTTACCTTTCAGGCCCTGCGTCTCACATTACCTGGTGCTTCTCCCCTCTATGTTGTTGATTTGTTTTGCTCTTTAACATCTCAGGTCATCAGCGTCTCATTCAATTCAGGGCGTGAAACGGCCGATAAATTTTGCTCAGAGGCCTCTTCTTTCAGACTTGAGGTTCTTTATCGTGCCGTAAATGTACGACACGGGACCCACGGCTTTACTTCCCTTCCGAAGGAAGTCATACTTAGAATTTTTACGCCCCGAAGAAATCCATCGATCCTGGCCGCGATCTTGGGTTCAGGAGGCAAGTATGGTTACCACTACACCACCAGGACCGACCCGTGTATGTTGTAATGGAATGTACCTTAGTAAGCAATAAAGAAGAGTAAGCTACCTCCTTCAGTGTGCTTCTTTTTTAGTTTTTCGTTTCCAATACTTATTCCTTTAGGTTTTTGTTTCTATCCATAAGTTAATGCTGTCGTTCATAAACTGACGATAAGATTTGTACCTGTTTAATGTCTTGGCTTATTTTATCTTTTATCTTATTCCTTCGGCAATGTCTATTGCAATATTATTAAAAGCATTGTAATCACTTTTAAAATATTTATTATATTAGACATGCCTTGTATTTATATTATTTTTACAGGTTTTCTTTTATTTACTGTATCAAACACTTTTTGATAATTTAAGAATGGTTAATATGTTCGGAAGTTAAAATAGAAAATATTTAAAACCAGTTACATAACAACAATTTTGATAATGTCTAAATTTTGCAATTTTGGCTCTAGATAGAATACATTCACAGAAATTCTAGAATGAGTTTATAATGAGTGATTTATCTTTCGCTCTAGGCGCAACGAACAGTGGGTTCAAGCTGGTACTACGGCGAACAGGAAATAGTCCGTAACTATGGCGTGAACTATAACTGAAGCTTAAACACTTAAAATATATATTAACTCACAATTATTAAGCTAGAAGATGTTACAACTACCTTCCTTCATTTTTCATACACCATCGGCTTATGAAATTAATTATTACTCTTTGCAGTTCCCTCTGAGAAATGGAAAAACTTTCTTCACGAATGTTATTTTTCAGTTCATCTAATGTGTGTGTATTTGTCTTGTAGACTTTTCGCTTTAATGCCCGCATGGCGTTAAATAGGGGACCGAAGGGACTATATGTTATTAATGATAATCGTCATATTTCTTAAATTGCCTGCAAAGAAGACATGAACACCATGTGACGTAGCAGAGTTCTGTTGGAAAGTTGCGAAATTAGGGTTCTCTCACAGTTAATTCATCGAAAAAGTTTCGACAATTATTCTGCACATACCTATCACTTACTTTAAAAAGTGTGGGGGATGTATCATTTTCTCACCGCTAATGGTTCACCATAATCCTATCTTTTGTTCATGCAGCGGTCCCTCGTAAAGTAGTTAGGTTATTCTGAACTCCAGTGTCACTCATTTGAGTGCAAGATTCGTCCACAAAGAATATTAAATAAGGGTTGATTTCTCCGTCATGAAAACAGTTCAAAATCTATTCACAAAATCTATTCCTGGATGCAGGGTCACCCGGTTGAAATTCTTGCACCAGTAATTTCATAAGGTTTTAACTTTAGTATCTTTGTAACGGTTCGAACAGAAGAATAGGAAATTCCCGTTTGCTGAGAAAACGTCGAAGCGAATTTTAGCATGTTCAACGTTACATAACGTTTTTCTGTTAGTATTGTAGGTGGTTGTGCATTTTTTTATACCAAAAAGAATACCTCGCTTTAATCAACTTTATTTACCAATCTGTGAATCAAAATTCAATTTGGAAGTTGAATATCAAGGAATCTCCCTATGAATACATAATACACTGTCACACAAAATACAAGAATACCCCTAAGTTTTCATAGTAAACTCGTACTGACCTCCCCTTGGGCTTCCCGGCCGGCTTTCAAGCGTGGGAATGAGACGAATGTCAATTATGTTGCATAGCAACTGTGGCCAACTGCAGGGGGAACTGAAGGAAAAATCCCCCAATAGAAAGTACTTCAATATGTAATAAAGAAGAAACATGCTCATATTTCACTTTTTTCATGTGTAAACACATTCAGTTTCGTTAGGAGCGCTGCAGATGCTTCGGGATGTGAACCAAGAACGTGAACTTGTACGTCAGTGGTAAGTGAACAATGAATATATTGGGGATTTAAACATTTCTTGAAGTGGGGGTTTTGTTCACTTACCGTTGTACTTCGTGTATATTTATTTTAGAACGTAGGCTATCGAGGTGTTTTAATAGTCACTTGTTTTTATGACCGGCACCTGTTCCCTTGGACGTAGCAACTACCAGATTCCCATACTAATTATAAACCTTGCACATTATCATTTATACAGCCACCTGCGCTAGTTATGTTAATGGGTTCTAAGGGCGGGGACATGGAAGGCGAAGAGTGTGACTTGAGACACAATGTCATTTTTCTTGTTACTTAGGTTTGATCCAAAATTCATGATAGAAGAAAAGCCTTCAATCGATACCTCTGTGTGAAAGAGTGAAGGTCGATAATAAGCGAATAGATTCCAACCATGTTACATCACGTTCTACAGTTGAAAAGAAAGAAAAGAAAAATAAACGAGAAATTCCCAATTGCTCAGTGTTGCATCATTTCAAAGTCACGTAACTTCCTTGTCGCTGCTGTAACACTAGGGTACCGCGTTTGTTCCTTTCTTTCTTTCTTTTTTCAACACACGTTTTTATACTTCACAAATCACAGTGAATATTCGACAATGTTGTATCTCTTCTGTAGTGTGGGTATTTCAAAATAATGTCGCTTTTTTACGTCTGGTGCTTTGCAGAGCTTTGTTACTTTTTTTAAGTGAAGGACGCTTAGATAAATAATGGCAACTTTTGTGCTGAACCTCTACAGAATACAAGCTGAGTTATATGAAAAGCTATAGTGTCTATCGAAATAAAAAGAATACCACTTATTAAGCAATTATTTATAAATTTTAAATTTTTTTAAAGTTTTGGCTAACTGGGTTTTAATTTTTTTAATAAGTTTTGTGCTTAAGAAACTATTATAAACTATTTACCTCAGCATCCTCAAATTTTAAAATCAGTTTTTAAAACATTTTACTAAATATTTGTGGTGAAATAATACCCAATTTAAAGCAAAATTAATTTTTTTTAAATATTTGCAACAGTATCGTTATTTTATGCAAATTTCAAACTATGATTTTTAATTACAGAACACTGGTACATGCATGCATAAGTTAAAATCTTTCACGCGGTATGTAAAACACTGTGTTTTGCACGTGCACAAAAGAATTCATAACTCTACCTTACATAGTGTTTAAGAAAAGTGCCCCTATGCAAGCTACGGCAAATGACAAAGAGATAAGAATATGTTGTGTAACAGCATGGTGGCCATATTTAAACAATTTAAATTCCCCCTCCTCCCGAAAATTACAGATGGATTTTTTTAAATAGTGTTTAACGCCTGTTTTTACTGCTGTGGCATCACAGGCGCTGGACACTGATGATACATGAAATGATATATTGGGAAAGAATTTTTTTTTAAGGAAGGAAACGTTCCAGGCTTAAGTTTAGGGTACCTCTCCGGCAAGTCATGAGGACTGAGGAAAACCTGTAAAAAACCTCAGTTAGGGAGGACAGTCCTGATGGAATTCGAACCCCAGACTTCCCTCTCACGAGTCCGCGCCTTAACCACTTCGGCCACCCGTGGCGGTCAGATGGATGTAATCTGCAAATTATATAGTTTCATATTATGCATAAAACCAAAAGTTAGTTTTTAGACCTAAAATTTGAAAGCAAAAAAGTAGAAATTGGGATGTGGCAGCCAGGCCACCAAAATTTAAACATCCATTTCAATACCACAAAACACACACACACAAAAAAAAATGTATATATATATATATATATATATATATATATATATATAAGAACATAAGAACATAATCTGCAAACTATATACTTTCATATTATGCATAAAGCCAAAAATTCATTTTTTGACTCGAAATCTCTACCAAGTGTCTTTAAATAATTCGAAGTAGAGGTAAAAATATTAGAGATTCAAGTTCTTCAGGACTATTGAAACAAGATTATAATGCTGCTACCACGGATTGTAAAATTAACGAAGAAATCTTTGAATGTGTAGCTCAATAGTGGCTAATATGATTTATTTTAATTACTTCCGTTACTTATAAAATCAAAAGTGAGAGTGCTGTGTGCGGTTTGACGGTTGTTTGCGTTTTAGAAGGAGCCTTCGATGTTCTTGCCTCACCACCCGTGGGTCCGGCCACCCTGAGTCTCTTTCCCATCATCCCTTCCTCCCACAGGTGCCCCGACTGGGGGCTTAACCACAAACGGCCAGACTTGAGCAAGGCTGAAATACCGAAATATCCTCCTTTGTCCTATCAATGCAATCTAACTTTACAATAACGTCAGAGATAGGCCTACTTACGGGTTATTGAGAACAAATTCTTAGTATTGGAAAAATTCCATAAAAAACCACTTGTAGACTGTCAGAGCACATCGTCAATCAAATTTCGTAAAAATATTAGAAGTGTGTTTGATCAATTAACACCAAAACAAGCTCAGCGCAGAGTAAATGTCTGTCGTCAACTTATAGTTTATCTCATGAATGATTGATTTTCCAATGAAACTGTCGCTTAGGATGAAACAATGGAACCATGACACCTGCCAGTCCGCTAAGGCTGTTGTTCAACGGAATCCGTTTGAGTGTAGAGTACGAAGATTTTTTTTTTTTTTTTTTTTCCCCATTTTGAGTTCCTTTTAAAAGGATATGCTGTTAAAGCTGAGTTTTATTCTGAACGTCTGGCTCAGAAATACCCGGCACTAATTAACTGAAAGCGAATACTCTTACCACAAGACAGTGCAACACCCCATACCGCCAAGGATAAAATCCAGGAACTAGTTGCAATTAACTTGTTACCACACCCAGCACATAGCCCTGACCTTACACCTTCAGATTACCATCTATTTTTGAGCCATGTTCCATTTCCTTCTTGGAAGAAAGTTCCTGATATTCGAGGAAGTTGAAGATGGTATCCACGATTTTTTATTGTATAAAAAACTAGTACCATCATGTAATAGAAATGACTAAAATACATAGAATCTAATGACATTAACCAAAGGATTCATGACATTTTCTATCGCAATAAACTCCAAACAAACTTTCTTACAAATCGACATTAATTATGAGACAATTTGTATATACAGTTGCTGTTACTTATTCTAATATAAATAGAAATTTGAGTTGCTAATTAATTAGAAGCGTAGGGTATCAGCTGATAGAATCCGCATGAACGTATATTTGCTTTGGGTAGATAGTGGCAACTAGAGAGACAACTTATTCGGAATAGAGATGCGTGTATCTTCCTAAATATTTCAAGGCGTAGAAACAGAAAATTAGAAGTCCATACGAGTTCTGTAATTTGTACGATTTCAAAGATACTTAGTTTTATTTCTGCCAATAGAACATATGGATTGCAGTATATTGCTAACAGCACAAAGTCCCAATTGTGATTTAAGTTGATAGAATCTGCTAGAGTCATAATAAAGAGAGAGAGAACAAACTTCTTGGAAACGTGCAAAGAAGGTATGACAAAATAGTGTTAGTTTGTTTAAAATAGTTGGATAAGCCTGTGTTGCTGGTGTTCACTAGGACATGGATTTTCCATATCGTCCCCAGCTCTCAAGGAGATGAAATCGTTTGCATGGGCCTTTCGACCGTATGTGCTTTTCATTATTCAGAAACATAGAAAAACATTTTTCGCTTCAAATCAAATATATTTACAGCTATTATTACCTGAGCACAAACACTTAAATATGTGCGCACACACATAGACTTAAAGCGTCCAACAAAGTGTTTGCAATTCCTCGCACTTTACTTAGAAAAGAACCAAGCTTTGGCCAGTTGTCTTCCTCGCAAACAGATCTCAACATGCTAATCTATCCCTATTCGACTAGCAAACTTAGCTCCCAGCGCTGTCAGCCTCCACTGTTTGGTACCTGGGTAGTTGTATAATTTGAGGGATATTCCATAAAACTAAAATACACGCGTGCTTCTAAATATAAATTTCCAAATTTGATCTAGATTAATTGAACACGTAGTTTACCCAAATTTTAAACTAGCCTATATTTTTGCTTGGTTCATTAGTATTTGTATAACATTTCTTTCAGATCAGTAAAATTTTAAGATTATTTGGGCTGTAAATACAGACATATTGGTTACATATAGTACGGTAACATTAATTCATATGATTACCTTCCTATATATATATATATATATATATATATATGCATGATGCACACACACACACACACACATATACATATATATATATACATATATATATATATATATATATATATATACTCATATAAACACTCAGAGTGCAATATAAAAAGGTTCACATAAAATTTCACACTAAAAACCGTAAAATTGAACACTAAAATCACACTATATTTCGAGCTTGGCTCTTGGTCACGTGATGAAAATGAACTGACCTGACAGTTCATTTTCATCACGTGACCAAGAGCCAAGCTCGAAATATAGTGTGATTTTAGTGTTCAATTTTACGGTTTTTAGTGTGAAATTTTATGTGAACCTTTTTATATTGCACTCTGAGTGTTTTTTATGAGTTTTTATGCTTTTTAGAAGTTTTTATTACTCTATTAATAGTATATATATATTTAAATACATACTTAATTCAATATACCTACATCATGCATTTTCTATGAATAGTTATATATTTTATATACAAATATACGTGGAACATTTACCCCTGAGCTCCTTCCCTTTACTCACCCTCCCTCCTAACTCTGCTTTCTTTTCTATAGTCATTAGCCTTTTTGTGCGATGTTCATCTAAACCTTTTTCCAATTTTTAATGTGTCTCTCATGCACTTACACTTCCAGAATGGCGTTCAAATTTTTGTTGGACTTTAGAAAGTGTGCTGTAAATGCTTAAAATATCTGTTTCCCTGCATTCTGCCAGAATATATCTGCAGGTATTTCTCCTCACAGTGGATATTAATTATTTTATTCCCTTTCCAGGTTCATAATCTGGGCCATGCGAGACCACTTTTTTCTTCTCTGCCATTGGCATCTAAATAATCCTTCCTTCCCCACACCTGACCTATTTGACCCTGCAGGCTAAGCGATATCTTCTCTGTGTATTGAGTGTCACTATTTTGCCTATCTATATCCCGCAAAGTGTATTAAATATCGTGCAGATATTGCGCGTACTTCTCCTAAATCAAATATACCCCAATTCAATTTGTCCTAAGCCTTATTTTTGATACCCACACTTTACAGCTGTTTGGTCCCTCAGACAAATAGCTCGAAGAATGGGTTGATTCCCTCTTATTATTGTTATCCAATACTTAATTGTCAATTTTCTGCACTCCTCCCTAACTGTAGCACCGTTTCAGAAATTAGGTTTGTACTGATTAATTTCCTCGGAGATTTTCACCCCCAAATTTCGGCACCGTATGTCAGAGTTGACGTAACAACCTCCCTGTACACCATATTCATTATCAGCCGTGTTTCCGGTATTTTTACCAGAACCTTTAATGCTTGTATAGTTTTTTAATATGCACCTGTATTTTGTGACGTTTATGTGTTTTGCTCAGCTCCTGTTCATACCTAAAGACCCCCAATGTGAATTTCTTCACATTTTCAAATGCTTGTCCTACATACTCCCACCTCTCTTTCCTGCTGTACACTGCACTATTCTTGAATGTTAGTGCGTCTTGACAATACGCCTCTAAGCAGTTTAATTCCTGCAGACTGTCAGTTGTTGTGGATGTCCACATACAGTAGAGTTGATATGGAAATAATTGCTATATTCGGGACAGCAGTTTGTGCAACGCCTATTTTCTCCGGTATGTCATCTATAAACAAATTGAAAAGGAACATTTTTCCGGAAACGCCTTTCGTCCACAATTTACTCCATAATGCTTGCCTTTTCACGGAGTTAAACGCTTTTCGAAAATCTATAAAGACACACTGCAGTTTGCCCTCCCCCCTTTTCTGTGTTTGTTTCACTCTCACTGTATCCTAAACAAAAATATTGACCATCGTGCTGTACTTTCTCCAAATCCGTTTGGACTTTTTGGCAGCCTATTGCCTAATTCTCTTGTAAAGATTTTCCATTACCTGAGAGAAGCGCCCCCCCCCCCCAATTATCCGGTACTTTTGAGATTCCTTTTTTAAAGCTTGGGCACATAATTGCCGTCGTCCATTCCTCTGAATATATCTTACTCCCTTTGAAAACATTCATTATCTTCATCAAATCATTACATTTTTCACATCTTAAACCCTCCTTAAATAGTTCTGACGGTAGTCTGTGAGCCCGGACTTTGTTGTTTTTAAGCAATTTACTGCTTTAATTACTTGCCCTATCATTATGTCCCTATCCATGCATGCACGTCCCTTCCTCATCCTTTTCCATTTCCTCCAAGCATAGGTTCCTGACCGCGGGACGCTGCCTCTGTAAGCTTTCCACTAATTTATATACATGTTAGCAGTTTGGTTTTATAATTTAGCATAAAACGCTTTACCTATTTTTACAAGCATTACTTTTCTAGCTTTTATATATATATATATATATATATATATATATATATACATTATGTATAATTAGTTTGCAATTAAGTTCAATTATATTTTTTATTGCTAACACGCTTCAAACTTCGTATATTACAAAACCTCCGCATACTTTTGCATATTTTCCCACTACTACTATACTACTAACGTACAAGACATTTAAATAATGCCCGTATGATTTTCAGCGCCAAGAGCAATGGATTTGTACCGTTGTTGCACTAGGGGCCACCTAACCTTGTGTTGCATATCACATTCTGCGAGTAACGCAGCGGTAACTAACAGTTAAAGCAAAGCAATAACCTTGAAATGAATAAAAACTATTGGTATTACTGATTCACATAACGACTTTAGTCATAAAAGCCAGACAGTTACAGTAAAAGGTAACGAGGAAGCTTTGCTAAAAAAGCGCCAATCACCATATTTGCTTTTATGCGGTAGTTTTTGCATGTTTCACAGTTTTGTTTTGGTTTTTTAAGAAAACTAAAGACCCATACATTTAATTTTAAGCAGATATTTATACTTGCGGTTCAGAATAGCATAAACCAGGAATTCACAATTTTCTACTGTGAGAGAAATTATTTTTTATTAGGTTTATTTACAGACGCTCTTTAACATCTCAACTCAGAGCGTGAAATGGCCGACAAATTTTGCTCAGAGGACTCTTTTTTTTTTTTCTTTCAGGTTTGAGGTTCTTTATCGTGCCGTAAATGTACGACACGGGACCCACGGCTTTACTTCCCTTCCGAAGGATGCCATACTTAGGATTTTTACGAGAGAGAGAGAATTAAGTAATAACATAGTAACGCACATATTTAAAAAATGCATTCCTCTGATTTTCAGGCAACGTCGACGTATAATTATGTTCTGGAATATTTAAGATGAAGTCTGTTTCTGTAGAAACATTCCACATTGTCTATGTTTTGAAATCATAATTTGACTTAAATTAATACTTAAGAGTTGGTCTACCCAGTTTTTAATGTCGATATTCTCTTCCAGTGATCGCAAAGTAAAAAGGCTTAGAATATAAAGTTCTGTATAGCATTAATTTACTTACCATTCAATTAACACGAAATAAAATTTCACTAGCTTGCCATTTAGCAATACCTGATTACTAATACAATAGGGAGACACTGTTAGTGATACCGCCACGGGTGGCCGAGGTCGTTAAGGCGCGGACTCATGAGCGGGAGGTCGGGGGTTCGAATCCCGCCAGGACTGTCTTCCCTGATTAAGGGTTTTTCAAGGTTTTCCCCAGTCCTCATAAATGGCAAATGCTGGATAGGTACCCTAAACTTAGACCTGGAACGTTTCCTTCCTTAAAAAGTCCTTTTCCAATATTTCATTTCATCTCATATATCATCAGTGTCCACCGCCCGTGGTGCCTCAGTAGTAAAAACGGGCGTTAAATACTATTAAAAAAAAGTAATGTAATATTGCTTGATTTTGAAATATATGCAAAATTTCCCATGTTTAATGTATACATGGCTGTTGTCATTAATATACTTCTTCATTATGATTATGTAATAGTATTATAAATGTTTTTGTAATCCAACAAGTTAGTGGCTTTTCTGGAAAAGCACGCGATGAGAGATTACAGCACAGGTGGTGCATGCACATAAATAATTTATGGGCTAGAGGTTCCTTTTACCGCTTCCTCTCACCTTCATCGCCAAAGCACACGCACGCACACACACACACACACACACACACACACACACACACACAAACACCAAGTCTGATTAGCAGCACGTCTGCAAACCAAGTCTGGTTAGCAGCACGTCTGCAAACCAAGTCCCCTACAGATATAAAAAAAAAATTTTTTTTGAATGATTTATTTATGGACGCTCTTTAACAGCTCAGGTCATCAGCGTCCCATTCAACTCAGGGCGTGAAACGGCCGACAAATTTTGCTCTTTGGCCTCTCTTTTCAGGCTTGAGGTTCTTTTTCGTGCCGTAAATGTACGACACGGGACCCACTGCTTTACTTCCCTTCCGAAGGAAGCCATACTTAGGATTTTTACGTCCCGAAAAAATCCATCGGTCCTGGCCGGGTTCGAACCCGCGATCTTGGGTTTAGGAGGCAAGTAATGGTTACCACTACACCACCAGGACCGACACACACAGATATCAACCCCAAATACAAACATCAGGCTGAAATTAGTAGTCACCCACAGACATTGCTTTTTTCTTTCTTTGTTTTCTTTTATGTACAAAAACACATTAACGCTCGTATTTTCACTGTTTTTGTAAGTATTTTTGTATGGTTTTCAATGACGTTTAGCTTACCAATTTTTTCCCCCAGGCGTCACTTTTTAAAATAATAGCAAATTCAACATTGGTTCCCGGAAGCGGTCAATTGATCGCTTCCTTGCCCACGTTTCTTACTTGGTTTATTGCGTAGTTGTAAGCGACAATAAACATCACTGCACAACAAAATGTTTTAAACTCATTGTCGCGTAGTGCATGAGTCATTTGTTTATCAGCTCTTGTATCCTTTACAATTTCACGTAACTTTCATAGACTACTGTCACCATCCCTCGTTGCTTATTAGAGGGATAAAGGAACATCTAAGGCTGATAAACGCAAAACATGTCAAATAGGGCTTTGGAAAAAACAAAACCGAAGACAGATGTTCGACTTGTAAAAAAATTTATATGTGATTCTAGTATAATCAAAAACTGTGCAAAAAGTGTCATACCAGAGAATGTTTCAATGTAGCTTTCTGTATAGATATAACCCGTATTTGTATAACTTGTGTCTTTTTGTACAAATAATTTGTTACTACAAAGCATAGAGAAAAACCAATTCGTATAGTAAAATATTTCTTATTTTCGAGAAAACGTGCGCTTATACTTGAAAAAAAAATAAATAAATAACTTTTTTTTTATCAAAAAGCATTTAACCTGAAATTATCTGAACAAAAGAATGAACGAACAAATTTGTGAATGGATTATTGATTTACCAAAAATTAAATGAACAGGCAAAGGGGCCTGAGTACTTAAAATGCTAAACATACGAGATATGTGAGCAAAAACCATGAACATAAAAATATCTGAAACCAGAAGTTCACTTCAAGCTGGTTTGCAGCTCACAAGCCATATTGTTACCTCTATATCACTACAGACGTCTAGAAAGTAAGAAATTTCATCGGCCTGAGTCAGATGAGCAATTGAATATGTCATACTGAGCAGACACCAAGTATATACGGAACTAAATGCCAACTGGTGGATTTGAACCTGGCTCTTTATCGTTCTCTCTATACCATCACAGCAGGCCAGAAAATGATAGGCAAGATATTCCACAGTTTTCAGTGAGAAAAAGGATTAAAATTGCATAAGAAATTAGTAACGGTCAATTGACAGCAAACGGGCGTTTTAGGGGGTACTTGGGCGTTCTAGTGTTAAGCAATTGTTGTAGAAAATTGAACGTTGCCAACCAACAACTTCTTCGAGATGCCCTTAACGAACGGCAACAGAAACGATAATGCCATTTTTCGGAGCTACCTGTTTCTTGTCCTCTTGACATGATTGGTCAAAGTATTTTCTTTATTTTTTTACATGCAAATATTCCCAGCCCCATGCAGAATCACTTGGAATATTCTCCCCTAATCGGGTTGCCTTAACACTTTTGAAATATAATAAAGCATGACACAATAAATTCAACAAAAATGGAAGAGAAGTGATTTTCTTTATCAACTTCTTGAAGTCGTAAAGGCATCGACAGAGACTGCAAGGTGCACGAATTTACAAAGTTGGGTAATAAATCAGCAAAATTATTGTCCTGAACAGCAATTAATAAACAATATCTGTCGTCTGCAGCAACGTATGACCTTGGGAGATGACCTTGACTAGGGCGTGGTGAGGTGTTCTAACCTGATTTACATTAAGCGAGCTTTATACATATCAGCTGTGAAATAGATTGTGACTCTTGATGCTTTACGTTGTCATGCCAACCGCAAAGGAGGAAGCATACAACAGGTATCACCATGGGATTGCTGGCTTTACCGGTATTGTACTTTCCTCGAGAAGATTCTTGGAACTATCTGCAAGCATATTGTTCCAAAATAGACAGCGGTTTACTATCTTTATTTGTTTATCTATTCTGGCAGAGCTAAGGCCATTAGGGTCTTCTCTTCCGCTCAATTACATGAAGTTATAGCGACAATATTACAATCACAACATTGATAGTAAAGTTGACAATACCCTTACACATTAAACCGATGTAAAACATTATGTATATAAATAAATTTATGGTAATTCATAAATATGGACGCTGAAAAGTATTAATTTAAGAACAAGAAAAAAATAATAAAATAAAAGAACAATAATATAGAACAAGCACCAGCAATTTATACATATATCAACCTACGTAAATTCTGAAAGTGGAAATAAAGATACAAGAAAAACATAAAAAATTAAAAACCCTATCAATACTATGAAGGAAATATGAAGATTTATGATAGTAATACAAATAATACAATGAATAATTCTACAGCCAGGGTATAACAAATAAACACATACATTGTAACAAAAGAAATTTGGATCTAGGGTAATCTATTATTCACAGAAGTATAAAATGTTTATAAAGCGTTACATATGTGTACAGAAAAAATTACTCATATATCGTATTAAATTAAGTAGTCACCTATGTAAACGTACTAGTAGTAGTAATAATAGCACTAGTAGTACTAGCAGTAAAATACTAGTAGTAGTATTAATAATAGTAGCAGTAGTAGTACTAGCAGTAATACTAGTAGTAGTATTAATAATAGTAGCAGTAGTAGTACTGGTAGTAGTACTATTACTATAGTAGTAGTACTAGTGGTAGTAACAATAGTAGTCGTAGTACTAGCAGTAATAGTACTAGTAGTAGTAATAGTAGCAGTAGTAGTACTAGTAATACTAGTAGTAGTTGTAGTAGTAATAGTAGCAGTAGTAGGACTGGTAGTAGTACTAGTAGTAGTAGTAGTAGTAGTAGTAGTAGTAGTACTTGTAATACTAGTAGTAGTTGTAGTAGTGGTGGTAGTAGTAGAATATTAGTATTTATTTCTCATGCTTGTCGATCATGGTGGTGTAGTGGTAACCATACTTGCCTTCTAAACCTAAGATCGAGGGTTCAAACCCGGCCAGGATCTATGGATTTTTTCGGGCGTTAAAATCCTAAGTATGACTTTCTTCGGAAGGGAAGTAAAGCCGTGGGTCCCATGTCGTACATTTAAGGTACGATAAAGAACCTCAAGCCTGAAAGAGAGGCCTCTGAGCAAAATTTGTCGGCCGTTTCACGCCCTGAGTTGAATGGGACGATGATGACCTAAGGTGTTAAAGAGCGTCCGTAAATAAAGCAAATCAACAACATTTCTCATGTATCAACATACAGAATTCTTTAACAAAATAAACACAAATTTAAAAAAAAATCACTTAAATATAACAATAAGAATAAGATGGAATACTAATTGTTTATGTTTTGAATATTTGAATCTAATTTACTGCTATTCTAATTTTATTTTTCTCTCAAATAACGGGTATGCTCTGCTCCCACTCCATTGCTTTGGTAAAGCTATTCGTAACCTCTGTGAAAATCGTAATATGCCAGAAAATGCAGCTCTGATAAAGGCTCTCCTGCGGCATTGTGGCTGCAAATGTTAATAGCTTATCTTGTAAGCAAATGCAATATATCAAACTGTATTTTAAAGGTGCTAAATTGGCGACAAAATATATGCACGCATATTTAGAATGCAGATTTCTTTGCAATATAAGGAAATGACCACTCTAGTGTACACATTTACGGTGTGTATGTGTCAAATAAATTATAATGGCGGTGACTGGTGCTTAAAGGATTACATCTTGTTCGGCCTCGTTAGGGCTGACAGGATGCCACTTATAATGAAAAGAAATGTGAGATAAATTAGAGAAAACAAACAAAATAAGGGGCTTAATTGAAAAACTTTTTGAAGGGGAGAAATCTTATAATGAACTTTTAATTTTTAATATTTTTGTTCTAAGCACAAAACGCGTGTTTTGTCTTGTTTGGTGCTAGCTGCAGAAACAAATAACAGACTGAAATACTTAAAGTTGGTAAAAAATATTATGTTTTGTTTTTTTTTTTTTTTTTTTTTTACGATCAAGAAAAATCAACGCAGTCTTCCACTATCTCATGGAAATGTTTGACCATTTCCTGACATCTTCTTCAAACCGCAACCTCAGGAAATAAATCTTGTCATAAGAAGTAATTCATGAGAACAATTTTCATAATAAGTTTGTATGACCATTTGACGAAGATGTAAGAGTGCATTGTACCATTAAAATGAAACATGATATTAAAAATATAATCTAAATGATAATTCAAATGCATGTTCCCACACCTCTAGTGCCGTTCAGCACAATCAGTGGAAAAGCAAAGCCTTTTCACTCTACTACTGCAGACAAATGTTTGACCGTCATGACGTATTTGATGCCACATCCTGAGGGAAAATCCTGTCTTTGGTGTTTTTGAAGTCTCAACATCCAACAACACTCTTTGGATTGTTTACTGAGAGAGATTAATTATCATAGCAGGTAATGTGTAAGATTGCCACAACTATTTGGCCATGAGCAGTACCAAAACGTTTTACATTCTGCGACCGTATCAGCTGGGGCCATCTGGCTTGAATGACAACCAAAGGTGTAGTCACGAATCTGCACTTTACTGACGCCAAAGCTAGTTTTAATTTTACATTTACGCCTTTCTGCGTGTTTGTAGTATTAAATTTAACAGCAAACGCCCAGTCACAGGTTGTCATTAATTGTCTTTTGTGTTCTTATAACACTTGTTATTTGATCTATAATATATACAGTAATGTGACTGCAGATCCGGCTTGCTAATGAGGAGAACTGAGCAGTGTCGCATTCCGGAAGTCCCTTGTTCAAATCCCTTTGGACCAGCCTTCCTGACTTTCGTTTTTTCTTTTACCGTGGTTTCCCCTGGTGACTTAGGCGAGTGTCGGGAGAGATCTGTTCTTTCCACGAACTTTCCGCTGTCAAATTGTGTATAATTTCATTCCTTTGGCGTTGTTACAGGGTGGAAAGTACCAGAGCGAGCAGGCCTGGTACTGGTACTTTTATCTGGCTTGAAAGCGGCCCTCTGAGGGGCTCAAACGCCTTAGATGAGGGTTCCGCTGGAGTGGGGGTGTTCCATCTGGAAACTATCTTAGAGCCTCACTGCCCGTGGATCTTGGCCGCCCTCCCGGAAGTGCTCCCACTAGGGGCGTGAGCACAAATGGTCAATCCTTGAGCAAGGCTGATGAAGTGCCGAAAATTTCCACTTTCCCGTTTCACATTTCTTTCTGTGGGTTCTGTTACAGGACCGAAAGGTTGCAGGAGAGATGCGTGACATTGAGTTACTCCTGGGAAAGCGTTCTGCCCCTGCGTCTGGTATTGAAGCGATCCTTCCGTCGTCCGGATATTTTATCTGGAAACGGTGTCTTCCTCATTTCATTCCTTTCTCCCGGAGTTTTCCCCTCTGGGAAACTCCATTCAGTCAGGCTGCAGTACCGAAATTTCCTCCTTTCCCTGCCAATTCAATCCAATATTACTTCTGGCATTTCTAGAGCTGCTTGCAATGAAAATGCTGTGTTTTTGGTTTCAACGAGCTGATCGGGCAATACTATTAGATGAAGATGCGGTGACTGACTACAGTCAGGAGAAATTTGATTTTAAGAAGAGCAACCCAAACGCTTCAATATCAATTAAAGTATCGGCATCATAGTTTCCTAATTATTTTATCTTGTTTACTAATTTTTTTATCATGCTCCTGCTTGCGTATTCTGGTTATCATACCTTCCGGTGACTAGTGGACTTCCTCTTTCCTGCTGATGGCATCTGTGATCATACCTCAAAACCACAGCCTAGAATACAGGGATGAACCTCTCTAAGAAGTGTCGATTTTTAAGAAAATTTCCAACAGTTCCTCTACGTTTTGAGTAAGATCAACACATACATATTTAGTGTATAAACGTTCTTATCGAAATGTATTTAGTTGCACAATAGCTCAGAGAGGGACGCCGAGATTAAGCATTATTAGTTTAACTACTTTGTAATGTTAATTATTCATTATCACCTTACTAGTTTTGTAGTCATGCATGTCACGGTTTCATACCAGGCATGAGTGAATTTTAATACTTGTCCTTGGAATATTCTTTGTCATTAACAGCGACCTTGCATGTTTGATCATAGATCAAGGGGTTCTACGATTTTATCTGCAGTATTTGGTTTACAATAACAAATAACGGGTCTTAATGCCAAGTGTCTGCAAGCAAATTTTGCTAACATCGCCTCATAAGATGCGCCAAAACAAATAATTAATTACATTACAATGAACCATGCAAGTGATAAATTTCAAATCTGTGGACGTCTCATTAAACTTCGCTCTGAGGTATTTCTCAAGCAATTCTATGATCCATTCTCATTTAGGAATTTAAGATTTTAAATAAATAATGTTCGGAGTTCCTCCCTGGTTCTTTCGATACTATGCATATATAGAACGATATTAATTAATATGGAAAAAACTATACTTCGCTAATGGTCATAAAATAGTTCTAAGCTAAATAAATACAGAGGATGCCAAAAATGTACACAACTTCAAGCAAAGAAAAAACTGTTAACATAACAAAACTGAATTTACACAAACAGAAAATGATGAGCACTAATCATCTTAGACTTTTACAGTTACTACAGTTGCTCAAAATACCCACCATCTCTGTTGATAAGTACGTTGAACTACTGGTTGAGCAACGTTTGCAAAAGTGTCCTCAGCGATTGCAGCACATGCCGTTTCAATTTCTTCCCGAAGTGCTGTCAGTGTAGCTGGTTTTCTACGGTATACGGTACCATGAGTCTCAAATTTGTTTCGAATGCTTTGTTGATTTGATTTATTTACGGACGCTCTTTAACAGCTCAGGTTATCAGCGTCCCATTCAACCCAGGACGTGAAACGGCCGACAAATTTGTTTGTTTAAATAGGTAATTTTGTTAAACTTTAATTCACTCTCTCTCTTTCTGTTGTGTATTTTCAACCACGCACTTATGATGGCCAGTTTTATAAGATACTCGAAGCTTGCAATCAAAGAGGGCTGTTCAATAAAAATTGTTCTAAATTTTATAGATATAATTTTAGCGCTAAAAATTAACGTCACTATCATTTGGTTAATTTATTGAGTAATATACACTTGATATTAATTACATTGTTGCCACTTCGGTTTACATCTATGAGAGGTGTGCAAGTTGAGACATGTTCCGCCTACATCAAAAGCAACGAACAATATGCTGATCTGAATTTCAGCTTTCGCCTGAGCTAAAGCCCTCTATCATACACTCCGTTTTAGACCTAACCGTCTCTAACTCCCATAAAACTACGTGTTAAGTTTCTGTCGTTTTACTCGATTGTCATGCAGTTAATTCCTAAAATATTTGTATTACACTGTTGAATGATACCTTCTGCGTCTCATGTTCTTTTAGCATAAGAAGGCGTAGGTCTGATAGAAAATGTAAACTTTTAAGACTATGTCAGTTATAGCTACGGTACTTTCGCGTAGTACCGCATCTGAACTCAGCGGCCAATGACGGGTCATTATTAAACATAGGCCTTATTAATTACATCCTTTTAACACGTGAAACTTAAAATAAAACATTCTCTTTTTATTTTGCTATTCGCTATTTAAATTATTTGCTATAATGCATATATTATATCAGTGTTGACACAAAATATATAAGGCCTACAGTTAACCTGTGAGTTAAGAATGAATTATAAGAAATATAGAGGGCTTCCGATCAAATTCAATTTAGAACAAAAACTTTATGCAGTTCAACATTTCTTTGCTCTAAATTGGTCCAATGAGAACGGCTATGACAACTAGAAACCTATATTTTTAATTGATGTGTGAAAAGAAGAGATAAGTAAACTAAATGATATACTTGAAAATTTAAACTGTTCATAATCCACCATAGATGTGCAATTTCTATTTCCTTTCTTCCAATTATGAACGTGCATTTAGTTATCTTACAGCTGCACTTTTTAAATTGTTTTTTCTGTAATAGTGGCATTGCAAATGAACTACGTGACTATGGCAAACTATTTTATGTAAAAAAAATTGAAAACACCTTCACAAATTACATACACTCATTCAATTTTTGAAAGCTATGGCAAGTGTATTCGAGAATAAGTGCATAGTATATTACAAAAATATTGTAAGTATAATACACTTAGTAATAGTCACTGCCAAATACAACGTTGACAAATATATTATTACATAAGTTATTTTGAATGCAGTTTACATGTCAAATTAAACCTTGAATGCGATATAAGGTCACGCCTTTCTTCTTTCCTTGAGTTGTACAACCAAATGCACAACACCCAGGTATGTTAACTAAAATAAAACAAAAATTTAAAAATATTCTCCATATAAACATATGGCACATCACACAGACATCAGGTCCAAATCACGGAGCTCGGTTGTCGGCAAATTCCTCAGCAAAGCTGTTCATACTTGTACAATAGAGGGCTTTAGTCTGAACAAATCCTCAGCTGAGGTCTATGCAATGTTAATGATACCTATGGAGAGTTTTTTCTTCCTTATAGCACAGCTCGAAAAAAAATGTTTAAAATGTTTAAAGAAGTGAGGTAATCAATTTCAAAAGAAACAGGACACGGGCTATTGAATAGCATTAAGGACACTTTCAAAAATTTTGAAAATTTCATTGTCTGCCACCCGCACGTTGGCAACTGAGAAGTTGCATATGAGATGTGTTTGTGCACGGTGGGTTCCACGACTGCTGATTCCCGAACAAAAGGACGTTTACATGAAGACGATGCACAGGAATGGAATTTACTTTCAAAAGTAATCACTGCTGATGAAACTTGGCTACATCACTTCGATCCTGAGACAGTTGAGCTCTGTGTGGCAATCTCCGTAAGCAGCAACACGTAACTTCTGCTTGGAAGGTTATGGTCATCTAATTTGTCGTACCTGCACACATAATTGTAATTGGGCAATGCTACAGAGATGTCCTGAAAACTCTCTAAGCTGAATGCTGCACCATAATACAGGGCCGCAAATGTAGTTACTGAGTATCTCACAAAAATCAATGAGAAGTATGTCCCTCATCCTCCCTACAGTCCAGATTTAGCCCAGTGTGACTTTTCTTTTTCTCAAAATTGAAGCAATACCTTCATGGTAAGCTTTTTTCATCTTTAGAAGCAACGGTGAAGGCTATAGCGGCAATTCTGAAGAACCTGTCAAATATGATTTCCAGCATGTCTTTGAAGAATGGCAGAAACACTGGGACGGCGCAGTGTATCCAACGGACTCTTTGAGAAAGATCGTCAAAATTGTGAGAATGAGTAAAGATATGCTGTCAAAGAAAAATTATAATATTTTTTATTGAACAACCCTCGTAAATTCAGCAGTAATAGTAAAGTTGTTGCATTTTTTTTTACTCAGGTTTGTTGTTGTTGGATGATGAAACAAAACTGACTTACATACAATTAAAATATTTATGATGACCTTAGCTTAACCGGATTTAAATTCTACAATGAGATTAATATGACATACGATGCAATATATATGCATATATATAAATTTAGAAATTGCTCTCAGTAAATTGTATCTAAGACACGCAACTGAATGGTAAACCAGCAGTAATGTGAGAAATTCTATTTGGAAACTCTTTCTTACCGAAAAGCGTAATTTTTAGTGTTACTGTTCAGTATCTCATACATAATGAATAAGAAATTTCACTCCTGTATGTATGTTCTAATGTTGTAATCATACAAACAGCTGATAATAACGGTCTCGAGACTCAAGGACTTCTACAGCTCTCCAGGCGGTATTTGTTGCAATCTCAATAATCGATACCGTTAGATGGGATCAATTAGAAACTGGGTAACCTGGCAGTGTTAACAAGAGCAGATCTGCGACCTTGGACCATGAAATGCTCGCTTAGCCTTGCGCTGTGGTGCAGTTACCTACAGCTTCCGACACAAGTAGTATAAATACATTCCCGACAGCATGTTCTCATTGCGTGGACGTTGCGGAATTTTCAGCGCGTTCCTGCCGTTGAGTACCCATTGTTAAAATCTCATTATTGATCAAAGCAGCAATTTTGTTTATATCATTGAATCACATCCATGTTTTCAATGTTTTCTTGTACCTATGGATAAAATTGACATTTTACGTTAACTTTCATGCTTTTCTATAGCTATTACACCCCAATCTGTAGGACTTTTCTGACCAAGCATGTCAAGTCCTACAACCTGAAAGGAAAACATGAATTGAAGAAGGGGAAGGGAGATATACACTTTTGTGCGAAATAGGCAACCTATATCATGGATGGCATGCCATTTTTTTTTTTTTTTTTTTTTTTTTTTACTTTCTTTAAAAGAGAATACCTTTAAACTGTTGCTTAAATTTATTTAGTCATTTCTCTGAATTGTTTAAAGTTATGTTGTAAGATTCTGTAATACAAAATATGTGGATATTGCATAGTACAAAAAAAAAAATATTCTCTAAAATTGAAGACTAGTATGATATTTGCCTATATGGATATTGCATTATTCCAAAACTTTCAAAGCGCATTATACCCATAGGGTACCCATATAAATGTATAAATTATTAATATTTGAATTTGAGTTTGTTGAAGACGGTATACACAAATGACTATAGCAGTGTAAACCAGGGCGTGAAACAGGCGACAAATTTTGCTCAGAGGCCTCTTCTTTCAGGCTTGAGGTTCTTTTTCGTGCCGTAAATGTACGACATAGGACCCACGGCTTTACTTCCCTTCCGAAGGAAGCCATCCGTACTTAGGATTTTACGCCCGAAAAAATCCATCGATCCTGGCCGGCTAAATGGAGAACTGGCTGGTGGAAGTGAAATTTTCTTGAAGAAAATTAATGTAAAATAAATAAATGAAAAGAAAAGGAAAGTCAGGAGCATAAAACTATATACAGTCTAGACAAGCTCCCATACAAGTATAGATTCAGATTTTATTGAATAAAAAAATAAAGTCAAGGTCAGACAAATAGTTTTAGTCTAGATAGACTAAAAGATAGAGACGAAATCGCAAGGCTTAGCTAGAGTAACAAGGAAACAATCACATTTTCTGCTTTTGAATTATCTTCACTCTTATCATACAATATTTTAGTTCCTTCATTATGACTATAATAAATAATGATCCATAAAACATGCCTAATTATGTTATTAACCAAACATTAAAGTTTAACAATTGTTTTCCTGTTCACAAAAACGTTACCCTCTTGACTGTTGACCTATACCTAAGTGTTTATCGTTCATTAATTGAAGTAGAACGTAGATTTGATATTCATCTCCTTCCTTTGTCCAAGCTCAGGTATTCAACATAGGCGCTTAAATGACAAATGAAGATCAAGATGAAATACAAAATATTAGCTGTCTTTTTATAAACTATCAGTATTATAATATTGTACACTATGTATATATCTTTGTGTTATTAAAGCGAGGAGGTTGCAGTTACGTAAGGACAAAGTTCATGGATCCGTGATATTGCTACCACGCCCTTTGTGCAGGGAATTTATGACGAACTGAGTGTTAGAATAAGAGATACAATTGCTGTTTGTTTACGATTTCGTGACAAGTGCTATTGATTAATAGAGTGACCGTTTCAATAACTACTTTAGAACTTGTTTATTTTTTACACTATTTATTGTTGTAAATACTTTTGCGAACTTTTAATGTCCATGTGCATTGCAAGATTTTTTTAAATTTGTGTATTTACGGACGAGCTTTAACATCTCAGGTCATCAGCGTCCGGTTGTATTCAGGACGTGAAACGGCCGACAAATTTTGCTCAGAGGCCTCTTCTTTCAGGCTTGAGGTTCTTTATCGTGTCTTAAATGTACGATACGGACCCATGGCTTTACTTTCCTTCCGAAGGATGTCATACTTACGATTTTTACGCCCGAAAAAATCCATCGATCCTGGCCGGGTTTGAACCCGCGATCTTGGGTTTAGGAGGCAAGTATGGTTACCACTACTCCACCAGGACCGACTGCATTGCAAGAGTTATAAAATTATAATCATCGGTATTCTTGCATAATAATAATAATAATAATAATAATAATAATAATAACAATAACAACAAAGTCCCCATTAGTTATTGGAAATACATTCCGTTTTTATAAATATAAAGAATGTGCCAAAAAATGTATACACACTTCAAGCAAAGAAAAAAACTTTGTTAACATAACAACACTGAATTCACACACACAGAAAATGATGAGCACTAATCATCTTAGACTTTTACAGTTACAACAGTTGCCCAAAATGTCCACCATTGGCGTCGATACACTTTTGAGTACGTTGAACTACTGATTGAACAACGTTCGGCAAAGTATCCTCAGCGATTGCAACACATGCCGTTTCAATTTCTTCCCGAAGTGCTGTCAGTGTAGCTGGTTTTCTACCGTATTCAACATTCTTAAGAGTTTCCCGTAGGTAGAAGTCCAACGGACTTAGATCCGGAGAGCGCGGTGGAAACTCAATCGGACCTCTTCGTCCTATCCAGTGCCTTTGAACTTAAACAACATTTTCGGTTTTCCAGTACCACTTCAAAATTGCTTTCCACTGTTCAAACGATAATCTTTGCTCCATTTTGTTGTAGCAACGCTAGCATAACGTAATATGTGTCACATCTGTTTTCAAAACATCATGCGATAATCTTGGGTTTATTTGTTCATTGTTGATTTACCTGTCACTTAGCAACGCTATCATAATGTCTGTGAGTCACATCTGTTTAAAGAACATCATACTACACATTACTGTTTTTTTTCGGTCCAACTTTGAAGTATATTAAAAAAAATATCAACTGTGAAAGTGTGTAAACATTTTTTGGTACCCTCGGTGTATTACGTTTCTAGGGGCAGGGTTTAACACCCTGATCAATAGGCCTTACTGTCTCTTTTGCAGCACCAAACCGCAGCAGATTTTCATTTAAACGTTTAATTTTTGCCAATGCATTCGTGACAAAGTATAACATGAATTATACAGTCTAAGTTAATGATAAATTGCATTTAAAATCGGTTTTTTTGTAAGAAGAAAGAAACATTAAGGCGTGTCCTACTTGTTTGGTGGGGACTCTAACCAGATTTTTATCTAAAGGCTGCCAAACGGGTATCTCCCCACTTGCGTGACTGTCTTTACAAGAAATGTTACTTCAGTTAATTAAATACTGAGTGGTTTTTATGGACAGTAGTATTAAAAGTATTTGAAAACTACAAAGAATTTGAATCGCTACAATGGATTTATTGAATACTCGTATAAAAAAGTGTACATTTCATCATTTAGTTGGACACTCAGTAGGAAATTCCAAAATATTTTTGGCTCTTCTTCGAATTTTTTTGTGGTTTATGTTAAAAGTATTTTTAACTTAAAGCATTAAATGTTTTCAAGAATTTTTGTGTCCGTTTTGCTTACGAGTGCATTACAACTTTTTTAATTATATATTCTTTTCATGTGTTGTAACCATTTCTGTGCAAAGCAATTTGTTATTTGATGTTAATTAGTTGCCTTATATACATACTTTGACACAAGTCAATTAATCTAGAAATACGTGGCATGTTCACAGAAGCAATTATGCCAGAATTGCAGATTTGCTCTATTTTTCAAGCAGTGAGAACTACATTTATTTGGGACATGGTGGATTAGATGTATGTGGTTTTTAATGAACATTTTTAAAAGTAAATTAGATGGATGGTGCGGCGTAGTGGTCGCCGGACCTCGTGACATCTGATTTCACGATAGCAAGGCTATACAGTGTTCAAGAACTGTAGTTCGTTTCTTTAAGTTATACTATTATTGCTCACATTAACCTAGCCTAAACTTGGGTAAATCCTAGAAATCGGAGGACCCAGTGTTTTACTGCTGTTATGGCCTGACGGCCTCCGTTCGTCTCCTGTTCGGAAAAAATGAATGCATACATTTTATAATTACATAAAAAATTCGGTTGGTATAGGCGATGGCAATTCTGAAAAATAAACAACGAACCACAGAATAGTCACAAGTAAAAAAAAAAAAAAAAAAAAAAAAAAAAAAAGCCGCGAACATAATAATGTGGAAGTTTACTGCATTCATAATGCAACACCTAAGTTTATGATTCGTTACTTGCGAAAACATGTTAACCATTCTTTTCACAAGGCTGATATATCAAGGATACCAATATATATATATATATATATATATATATATATATATATATATATACACACACTTTCACAGTAGATATCTATTTAATGTATTTTAAAGTTGGATCGAAAAACAACAGTAATGTGTAGTATGATGTTCTGTAAAATGTGATTCACATTAGAGTATGATAGCGTTGCTACGTGACAGCTAAATCAACAATGAACAAACGAAGACAAGATTATGAATTGGCCCATTGTACCTGAACATGATATGCACATCCGTCTTACCCGCCATTCATACACTCTATGGAAATGAGGAATTTTACTTCAGGATGGTGCACCACCACATTATCACTAAGATATACGTGCATGCCTTGATGACGATCTTCCAAGGCACTGGATAGGACGAAGAGGTCCAATTGAGTTTCCACCGCGTTCTCCGGATCTAACTCCGTTGGACTTCTACCTATGAGGAACTCTTAAGGATGTTGTATACCGTAGAAAACCAGCTACACTATTAGCACTTCGGGAAGAAATTGAAACGGCATGTGCTGCAATCACTGATGACATTTTCGCAAACGTTGCTCAATCAGTAGTTCAACGTACTCAGAAGTGTATCGACGCCGATGATGGACATTATGAGCAACTGTTGTAGCTGTAAAAGTGTAAGATGATTAATGTTCATCATTTTCTGTTTGTGTGAATTCCGTTTTGTTATGTTAACATAGTTTTTTCTTTGCTTGAAGTGTGTATATATTTTTGGCACCCTCTGTATATTAAAGGTAATTGAAAACCAGCAAATTGAATAATTTTTATAGTGTATTCTTGATCGATTTTGGTGTGTGGTGTGAGCATGTCAGAGAACGTTTTACAGATATTATTGTAGACATGATTTCGTAATGTTAATGTTAGAATGAAATAAAAAAATGGGAGATTTAAAACATTTGAATATAAGGACATTTGTAAAAAATATTAATACTTCGCGTACTTCTCTCAGTAATAATATTGTTACAAACGATTAAAAGCGAATTAACATTACACATTCACTAAACCTCCTCAAACTTTCTGTTTTCTTCCTTTTCACAAAATGCAAAGCTCTTTTACTATCACATAGTTTATATAAGCTAAAATTTCTATTTTCTAGACAAAATAAATTACTGCATTGCGCTTTAAGTGATGAAACGGGAGCCGGATATTTCATAATACATATCCAAAGCAACAAGGACGCCAAGGCTACGAACCCGGAAACCCGGTACTCTAATAGGATTTACAATAAAAGAAAAAGAGCATTTGATTTATTACCTCCAATGCACTTGTTCTTAGTTAAATCGTGATACGGTCTAAGGCTGCTGAATACAAGTTAAAGCCAGTATAAGGAAAAATTCAAAATGTAGGTATAATGTATTATGCTGTTATATATTTAAAAGTGTTATAAGCTAATACCTCGTAAAAAAAGTTATAAAGCTAAATGTAAACGCCTCCGTGGTATAGCAGTTTGCGACTACTAATTCGGAGATTAGGGTTGTGAATCCCGGTCAGGTCAAGTCTGTCTGTGTAAGATTTTTTCGGTGTTTTTCCTTTCCCTGAGAAGTTGTGTGCCATATAACTTTCAGGTGCCAAGGACTCCGAGCTCATTTGCACCATCATTAAATCATTTCTTTTCATTCAGACTCCATATCTACACCTACAATTTATTTCCACACTCTACAGACGCCGAGAGAAGATCAATGCGTTCAAAACGATATTGATTATAAAAATAAGGTAGATATTGATTTTGGAGTATCTGATTAGACGCTGCGTCATAGACAAAAACTCATCGGGCCCCTTGAGTTGGGCACGGGAGACATTTTTTTTTTTTTTTTTTTTTTTTTGCTGTTGATATTTTGATTTTGCTCAATTTTTTTATTAGTGTTTAACGCCCTTTTTACTACTGAGGCACCATATGCGGTGGACACTGATGATACATGAGATAAAATGGTAAATTTGGAAATGGTTTTTAGAAAGGAAGGAAACGTTCCAGGCCTAAGTTTCGGGTACTTCCCCGGCATTTGCCATTTATAAGGACTGAGGAAAACCTGGAAAAAATACTCAATCAAAGAGGACGGTCCTGGTGGGATTCGAGCCCCAGACCTCCCGCTCTTTAACGACCTCGGCCACCCATGGCGGTTTTGCTCTATAAATCAACCAGCCCTCATTTAAGACTTTCCTTTTAAAAATAAATCTTAAGAATTTGCTTTGATTGAAAATAATAAAGGATCTTTGTGAACCAGAGAAACAAATTAAGAAAGGAAGACAAATTTCTAGTAATAATATGCGCTCACAGTCCCCTAATGTATAAGAATAGATAAATAGATGGATATCGGCCTTTATTTTACAAACTATGTTAATTAAATTTTACAAGATATCCATCGAATAAGTCCGAAGTCCTTACATAGTACTATATAATATAGGCGGACAATGTAATTATACTATAATTTTATATAAAATATTAACACAAAACTAATTATATCACATGAAAATATTAACACACACTTTCTCTGTCTTTCATGCGTCTGCACATTACAATTATACATTGATTGTGCACATACACAGCTTCTAATTAGGCGCACTGTACATAGACACTCAGCTTTGATTAATTTCTTCCTGCGCAAGGAAGTCCTAACATATCTCCCTTCACAGAGTTGGCAGTACTGCTTGTGCCTCCTTCTTTGCATTGCTAAATATTTTACTTTTGATACTATTTGGTTTTACTCTTATTGTCATGTTGTTAGGTACTCGCATTGGTATGCTACGACTTCCCTCCCGTTTCCCCTCTAGATATATGTTTCCGCTATAGCACTCTTTCATTTATCCAGGTAAACTCTCCCTTCTTCTCTCCAGCGGTATCTTAAAATAGAAATATCTCGTGTCCGATTAACTGTGTTTGTTGTGGCTGTTTGAACATCCTTAGCTGTAATGGAAAATGATATGATTCGATTTTGTCTGTAATTTCAAAATTCGTGACAGGCTCATGTGGAACCAACATAATGGTGTGCTGCATTTGCAACGGTATATGTGAATCGTTAAAGCAAGTGCGGAGATGAATGGACTGGTCAACTCACTGACCTAATTACCTCTTTGGATCACGAGGCATGCGCATTAAGTTTCCTACGTGACGAAGTTGCAGCGCAATAATCGGAAAACTTTGAAATGCTCTTATCACTGATTATAATTTTTCAACAATTGCGCAAGGTTGGTCTTCGAGAGAACCTTGTGAATAGCTAGGTGCGTGAATTTTCGTAATGTTGAAAATTAAGTAAATACTTTGTTTTACAAAGAAAGAACTTACTTGTAGACATTATTTTATACCTATTTATTTGGTTTATATGTCTATTTGTACAATTCCCTTGCCGGCGTACAAAGTTTTATAGAGTAAAAGTAAATAAATGTTGATAACTCTGAAAAGTAATGGAGAAACCGCTGAAATTAATGCATAGAACTGTTATGATGGGGAAAATTGTAAAATATGCACGCAAACAATGGCAAATACAGTAAGTTTCAGGACATATTGCTTAAAATAAGGAATTAATAATAACAGAGGAAAAATAAAACACATTTAATATGTGCACAATTAAATATATGTAAGAGATTAGCGTAGTAAAGTTAAGAAGCCTCGTCGACACCAGGAAATTAAAAAAAAAGTTATGTTTAAAGATACGGTAATTTAATTACATTCATCTTTTATTTAAATCTTGTTTTTCATAATTATCTCTGCATCATATCCCTTACATAAATTGTAGCGCCATTTAAACAATACTCGTAGTTAGCGTTATTGCGTAATACCACAACGCTTTGCCTTTGTTTACATTCCATGGAAAGAAAACTGTTTACGAAGAGTACCAGACATTTTATTTCTGATGTTGAAACGACTTGAAACCAAAATGCTTGAGGTGACTAAATTGTTTTGATTTTTGCTTTCAGTGGTAATGTTTTTCAACCGTTTCCTTAAATTTTTGTGATAATGCGCAGTAATACTATACTGTAACACATTTAGTACGTGTAAAAACGTGTGCTTAGCTTATTCTAAATTGCCTGTGTTCGTGATAGAAACATCAAACCCAATTAGAGGAAAATCAATCGCTCTCTTTACTATTATTAAAATATTTAATTTATTTACGTAGAATAAAGATTTCACGTTGTTAACAAGTAAGTACAATAATTATTACGTTACATTAAGAAACATAAAAGAAATTAATGTTAATCGATTGGTATTTAATACTCTGTTTGACATGATAAAACATGAAATAGTGTACTTTGCTGTTCCACCAGTTTGAATATTCGTTCTTTTCTGATATCACTATGGTGGTTTATTTAAATGCTCTGAAATTATCCTTATAAGCATAAGTTTACGCTCTTTTAAATCATTACACATTGTATGTAATTCTAAGGAATTATCCTTAATTAGAAGTTTATGAAAACTGCTCATGGATATCAGGCGTTCTATTCTTTCCTTTCTTACTGGGCACAAAATTAATGGGTTTATTTTTTAACTGCTCCGGTAAATGTTAAGGTATTTAAAGTGTCAGGAAAATGTAAAATAAAATTAATGAAATTCTGGTTAATTTAATTATATGTCTTGTATATAAAGTGCTTATTATTCAGCACTTAGGTTCTTGTTGCACTTACTTATTTTGTTTTTCATGAATAGTTGCTTATCTGTCGCTAGATGACACTACGCACGTTTTGCTGGAGTTAAAAGAGATTTGCCAACACTATAACGATTTACCTGCCAACATAGTCACACAATCCGCTATCAGTTTATATTTACCAAAAGAGGGCGAGCGTAGCCGTAAGGCCGTAGCTCGCCGCAGCAAACCACTGGGTCCAAAGAACTTTGTGCTTACAGAAAACTCTAGCTCCAGCTCCATGGTCTCTATCTAAGAATGGAGTCATCCGTGAAGACATGCAACCATTCACATTCCGGAAATGGACGTTTTGAGTAGTTTTGAGAGCTATAACTTTTACTTGTTCCGGTATCATACTCTTCTTTAGTTCCTTCATAGTAAGATCAAGGTTTATGTCCTGGTGTATATAGTCCAACGGGCTCATAGGCAAGGTCAAGGTAAAGGTCTCATTATAGCGCCCTGAAGGTCTAGCGACCTTCAGAGCCGAGTGTATGAAACCATCTTGTGTTTTTAAATTCCTGGATATATTTTTAATATATTTACCCCAGAAGGAAGGAAACGTTCCAGGCCTAGGTTTAGGTACCTCTTCGGCATTTGCCATTTATGAGGACTGAGGAAAACTTGGAAAAAACCTCAGTCTGGGAGGATGGTCGAACTGCAGACCTTCCACTCACGAGTCCGCGTCTTAAGACCTTGGCCACCTAATATATATATATACACCCACACGATTGGCCAAGAGGGGGAAAAGGCATACCACCTTGGGAAAGTAAATACTTAATTTTGGTAACTTATGATATATTATTAGATATATTTATAGTAACTAAACTATTGATCTATTTCTGTATATTAATCAATTAATTAATAAGTATAGCCAGTGAAGGTATAGTCAGTCTATCCCAAGTAGTGAAAACGAACGTTAAACCCTGCAAATAAATAAAACAGCGGAGGTCATGGTGTGCTCCCAACTCAAAATAAGAATATACAAATTATTAATGTAAAGCGTCTTTTTTAATTAACCACGTTCAATTGAAGTTTTATAACAAATTATCAAGAATTTTTATTGACAGCCTCCAAATATCTATTGCAGTTTAACAATATGTACGTAAAACTGGTTTTTAAATAAAAATACTTGATGTGCTAGCCAGTAATACTGTTATTGCTTTAAATATCATCTCTGTCTGTCGTCCACAGGTAAAAAGATATGAAGAAGAAGGAACCGAGCAAGACTTTGTATTTTCAGGAGCTGCTTTCCAAGATGAAATCACTGGACAAAGCACGGAAAAATAGAGCAGATTTAAGAGGTACTGCATTTTTCAAAATGATGCCGCGTCAGTGGTGGGAATATGAGCCGGTGGAATATGCGTGAGTACAGTTTTCTTTTTTTCTTCTTGCTTATTTCGGAGTTTCAGGAAACAAAATGGAGAAAATGGATTTAACCGTTTTCTTCTGTTCGGTTTTACTGAACGCATAACAGTGTACGGGTTAATATAAGGCGATCTGTCGTAATTGGTACAAAGTTAAAATATATTTAAAACTTTTTAAATGACTAGAAAATAGAACAATGATTAATGATTGTGTTTATTTGTAGATATGTTTACTGATAATATGTATAGTACATAGAAGATATATTTAATTGGTTCAGGGGTTTATAATAATAATATTGTTTTGCTTTATGGAACACGTTCATATAATAACAGAAGAAATTAATAAATACCATACTAAAAAATTAACCTTCTTGTATTTTTACCTCTTCTTCCTCGTCTTCAGCCAACGCCCGTTCTTGGCTGTTCAGCCATTTGACGCCGTGTCACCCAGTACATCCGTGCTGTCTTCTCTTGAGTCACTCTGAAGTGCTGTACAGTGTAGAAGACGATCAGCCTGTCCTTCCTCTTTTGAGCAGATCGGAGAGTCGACTACGTCGATTCTGTGCAAATGTTTATAGGTAGATGTGTCTACGCTACTGCCCTCCAGGAATCCGACAACTTTCTTTATACTGTTTGAAATTACATTGCATATAATGGCGTAGATAGAGGGGGTGACGATTGATTCATTGTGCATCCTTTCTTCGCCAATCTGTCAGCTTCTTCGTTTCCGCTGATACCACAGTGACCAGGGACCCATTGTAAGTGGATCTCAGTTAATTCTTGCAGTCTCAGTAGTATTTCTTTACATTGAATTACTAAATCGTCTTCTTGTTGCAATTCTGGGGAGTGCAGAGGTGGAATCAGACAGGAAAACTACCTTTCGTTTGACATTCAGAGAAATCAGTATATTGGCCACTTCACTTATGGCTGCTACTTCGCCATCAAAATTAGCTCTCATTCTTCCCCCTCCCCTGCCAAGAAATGAGAAAAATCCTGCGCCCTTGCGCTCATCAATAGCTGAGCCATCTGTATAAACATGTAGTCATTTCGGTGCAGGATATAATGTAGATATTATTTCAAGCGCTGCCGCTTTCAGTTGTGGAGCTCCTTTGGGTTTATGAATCCCGCGGATATTAATTGAAAATGGTGGCAGTTGTTTATCTGAGTGCAATTTTGGTTTTCGGAAGCATTGACGCTCCCCTGGATCAATGTTATACTTGGTCAATAGTACTTTGGCGTATTTTTTTATTTTGAGTAGTGTTTAACGCCTGTTTTTACTACTGAGGCACCACAGGCGGTGGACACTGATGATACATGAGATGAAATGATAAATTGGGAAAGGATTTTTTTTTTTAAGGAAGGAAGCGTTCCAGGCCTAAGTTTAGGTACCTCCCCGGCATTTGCCAGTTATGAAGACTGAGGAAAACCTGGGGGAAAAAAACCCAGTCAGGGAGGACGGTCCTGGCGGGATTCGAACCGCAGACCTCCCGCTCACGAGTCTGTGCCTTAACGACCTCGGCCACCCGTGGCGGTGCTTTGGCGTACGGTATTGGTGTAACCTGGGTTTTTAATCTTAAAGAAGCCGGTCTGTATTGCTTCCAGAAAGTATCAGCCGTTCTATGGCATCTTTCATAGAGTTTAAGGAGAGCTTTGTCTCTTCGGTACTTGAGAGTTTCAACCTATCTCTGAATTTGTTGTTTTGAATAGTATTCAACTTTCTCATTGGGGTTTCGCTGGCTGTACTGAAAGCCTGAATTGTTGGACGAATGTATATCTTATAAGTGTTTGACAAGACATCCATCCAGGCCCTGCTACCCCTTTTAGGATGCATAGTCTCCTAATTGCCTTAATGGAAATCGAATCTATGTGGTGTTTCCAGTTAAGTTTGCCATCAGTTGCATTTCGAGGTATAGTCACAGGGTGCACATTTTACAGGATTTATTCAATCCGTAAACTCTGAAACTATAGTAGTGATTCCAAATTGTTGA
This sequence comes from Metallyticus violacea, assembly GCA_030762175.1. Classification (NCBI taxonomy): domain Eukaryota; kingdom Metazoa; phylum Arthropoda; class Insecta; order Mantodea; family Metallyticidae; genus Metallyticus; species Metallyticus violacea. Next base: position 73,488,660 of record CM060836.1, read on the forward strand.
ATATTCTTGACAGATTAAGTTTTTCTTCGGTACTTAGAAAGTATGTTATTGATGGAATGTGTTCCTTTATCACATATTGTTCAACTTATTCTCAGTACATTTCCTTGTCAATCTTCTTGCATTCAATATGTCCCTACCACAGTAATGATACACTGTCTGTGTTATCAGATAATGGAATCTGGTACCAAGTGAAGTTAGGGGTTGTTGGACAATATCGTCCTTTAGAGCAAAATTGCATCAACTAATGCTGAATGGGTGAGCTACTGTACTAAGTCCGTGTAACGAAACAGTCAATTTGCTTAACGAGTGGTTTTAGTGAATTAGTATCATTGCTTTATTTATTACAAACATTAACATAAATGCTTTTCTGTGTGTAACACATTGAATTACCATAATTGTTTTATAGAACAACCTCCTTTTTACCTACAAATAATTTTAAATCTCTATTGACATATGACACTTGTTTGTTGGTTACATTTGGTAGCAACTCAGCGGATATTTGGTTATAACATGAAATTGTATGTACATTTTATCAATATACGACAACGGTCTGAAAGGTTCTCGGTCTCTCAATGAAGATTTACTCCAGCAATGTATGCATTTCCACCTCTGAACTGGTTTTCCAGAAGGCCTGCAAAATACATCTCTATAGGCTGCAATCTTCTCTTGATTTGATAAAAAAGATGATCAGAGAGGGAAAGTTTGAACTTTGGGAACAGATAGAAGACAGAAGGAACCAAATCTGGGAAGTAGGGTGGATGCTCCAAAAGTTTATTCCTTCAAATCTCTCACTTTTGCCATCACTAATACACTGTTATGAGAAGATGCATTGTCTTGATTGTTTCCTTTCTGCAAACCAAATCTTTATTCAGGAACGTTTTCATCTAGATGGTTTAAAAGACTAGAATATACTCTCCAGTTATGGTTTTATCATCCCGAAGATAGTAAAATTCCTTTAGCTTTCTAAAAGACTGGTGCCATAACCTTTCCTGCAGATGGAACCGACTTTGACTTCTTCAGCGATGAACAACCGCCTTCTGTCCACTGTTTTCACTGCTGATTTTATTCTGGTGTGTGATGGTGTATGTAAGTATCACGCACATTGTAAGTTGACATGCAAAATCAGTCCCTTAGCGATTAAAACGCCGATATTTACTATTGCGTTTTTGATCTGCTGTTAGCGCGGCACCCATCTTGTGCAAAGTTTTTCCATATGCAATTCTACAGGTTCCAGTGAAATGTCTGTATCTTCAGCAATGTCACGCAAATCAGCTCGTAGGTCATTTAATACCATATCACGTATTTGTCAATGAATTTTGCTTTTGTTGCATTTTTTGGAGGACCTTGATCTTTAAGGTTAATATGGCCATGTTTATATTCAATAGACAATTTATTAATTGTTAAAAATGAATAAGATTAGTACCCACATACTTTTATAAATTTGGTATGAATTTCCTTAGACATTAATCTATGTTTTACAAAAAACTTTGTGAGGTTTGGGGATGGGATAAAATAGACGGTCTAAATAAATTACAATGTGATTTCTGAAAGCAAATTCTAGGGTGGGGAGGGGCAATGGTGTACTAAGTGAAGTAGGATGCTGGGAAGATGCAGTCTACAGCAAAATAAATGTAATTAGATACTGGTTATTAATAATTAAATGGCAAACAAACAACCCTGTTTGCATTTTGTCTACAATTTAAGGAAATTGTGAACAGTATGTTGTAGTTTATCCTGAATAGGTCTAAAATTCCGAGCTCTAGTCATATGAGTTGTCTGCCCTTATTAACTGCTTAGGTACTAGACTGGAATGTACCGCATATTCCTACCTACCGCGACCCTATGTGTACGTTGGTGTTGGCATTTTGTTTCCTTTACATGGAGTACAGTGGGTCAACCCTGTCAAAGCGTCGTAATAGTAATAGAAAGAGGACATGCTAGATGTGCTAGAGGCATTGTTTACTAAAACACATGATCAGGGTGTATGAATTTAGGAAGAATGCCGTTCTTTCGTATATTGTGTACGCTGAGAGATAACTAGGCAGACGTCAATATATTGTTGATAACTCCTCTAAATTGTAGACAAAATGCGAACAAACATTCACTGCATTTGTCTAACAATCGGGGAAGTGAATTGCTTTTTGCCTAATTATCTCGGGAATTCTATATAATTAGTCTGAAAGTTCCAACCCTAAATTAGACGATATTTCGTACACTATTTGGCCTAAAAAGACTCATTGGCATTCTAATGTCATCTAGTTTTAAGTCAATAGATATAGTTTCTTTTGAAAAATGCAACTTTGTGCTGGAAGTACGCTTTCTAATAACTGTTGGAATATTTGTATTCACGATGTTGATGTCAGTCCTGGTGGTGTAGTGGTAACCATACTTGCCTCCTAAGCCCAACATCGTGGGTTAAACCCGGCCAGGATCGATAGATTTTTTCGGGCGCAAAACCCTAAGTATGGCTTCCTTCGGAAGGAAAGTAAAGCCATGGGTCCCGTGTCGTACATTTAGTCAGAATACATTTGCTGAAATACTTTATAAATGTATTTCAACATAAATATACACTTTTCAGCACTTTATTTAAAATTTGAACAATCTAAGATAATTTTAATTAAACTTGGCAGCAACTAGAGCAAATGCGATCGTTTTTGATAACCGCATAGACTGGGGGTTAAATTTTCAAAACAAAAGTTGGAAATAACACAGCTGTTGTCGATCACTAACATTCCTTGTCAATTTCTTCTTACCCAAAATGCTAAAAATTCCCCACTGTCTGGATTTAACTGTTCCTCCTGCCGTTCGTAACACAAGTCAAACTTGGCAGTTCCCCCTTCCCACGGCGGTTCTGACGTGCGGGATATCGAATCGAATCGCACCTCTCTTACTTCACGTGTCTCTGAGAAGCAACAGGGTGGTGGTGCAGGATAAATGACTGCTCCCAGTTGGGACACTAAGCACGCCTCAGTAACACGCCAGCACTTCGCCACGACGCCCAGCTCCACGAGGGATGCATCACCTATACTCGTCTTACGATTGCTTGCCTCCAGAGGTATGAACTTATAAAACTTGGGGGCGGTGAGCTAGTGACCTAGTGTTCAAGTAAAGTAGACGTACTGGCATCGACTGTCACAAAAGAAATTGCAGAAATTTAATTGACATTCGATAACTGTAAGATGCTATGGTTAAACTTAAAATATTTTTCTTCAGTATTCAGGGGAATTGGATTTCATTTATTTTATACTCAATGCCCATAATAGTTTTTATAAAGAAATTAATGAACTAATATGTTTTTTCTTCTTTATCGTCTTCTTTTGCCGTGACATAACAGCCCATTTTGAGCCTTAGCTCCTCTCTAAGAGACCAAACAGGGTGAGTGAGGCAGTAAAACATGGGACTCGCTTAGAAGGTCTCAGATTCAAATCCCTTATCTAGATCTTGTTTTTTTTGTGGTTTTTCCGATCGCTTAGGCTAATACTGGAATGAACCTTTTCCCTTTAGCTCTCCCACTCACATAATTTCATTCCGGGGGTTCTGTTACAACGCTGAAAGTGCCAGGGCGAGTTGGGTTGGTGCGGTGCGATAGTAGCTTGCGCTTCCTGCCCCTGGAGTAGAAACGAGATACCCGAACTCCGTGGAGACGGCGTTCGCATTAAGCTGTACTTTGCGTGTCAGTGACAAAATGGTTAAGAGTAACAGATGTGATTGAAGAAATTCATCCAGGGAAATGTAATAAATCAAAAGCGTAGTATGCATGAGAAACGAAATGGGTATGCTCAGGCCGTAACGCATGGGGCGTATACTCGTAAGGTCCCGGGTTCAAATCCCTTTGAACCGATCATCTCGACCTTCGGTATTTTCATAGTTCCCCTGTATATGTAAGCAAATGCGGTGAATCTTTTCTTCCCATGAAATTTGCTCTCTCCTATTTCATAGTTCTGGTTGCAGGGTAGAAAGCACCAGCTGGAGAGGGGTTGGTGCTGTGCGGCGTGGCGATGGATTTGTATTTCGGAATAAGTTCTACTCTGGGGCCGCTGTCGCCCCCACTGGTTTGTCGATGTCTGGGTCTTACCATCTGAGGACACGTTAGGAACCCCGACTATCTTATTCTTTCTCCCGATAGTACGCCCCTTGTCACTATCCTATCGTTTCCTTGTACTATGGATGGAGAATTTTACAATATATGAGCATTTATACATTTACGAAGGGCGAAAATAGAGTATGGATTGTGTGGGCACTATCATTGAAGGCCATGCATTATCTAAACGTGTGTTCAGTTGCGTTTTAATGGATCACTATGAAAGTTTCGAGATACGTCAAATTGGGAGTGGGTACACTCCAAATCTTGCATCTTTTCAAAGTACTCTCCACCACACTCGTCCTCAAAAAACACATCAAAGCATTCCTACCACTAATTTTCTTTAACGTAAAAATACATTTTCATATGCAGTGACAGATTCTTCAGGGCTGGAAAGGCTTTCCTCACACGCAAATTTTTATCATTCGAGCGAAGAATTATGCTCAATAAATTACCAGAAAAATGGGTTTGATCCGTTTTCAAAGAGATCTCGCCGACTTCATGCGTCGATTTGTGACTATTGATGAAACATGGATACCCTACCGCACACCTGAAACAATACAGCAGTCTAAACAATGGAAGCGTCACGATTCTCCACCGCCAAAGAAAGCCAAGAGCGAATAGGCCACAAAGGCCATGAAAAGTTGAGATGTATTTGTGCAGGCCTGGAGGAATCTGATTTTCGTTATGGGTTAAAGGCTGGACAAAGTGCACTAGTGTCAAGGGAGATTATGTTGAAAAGTAGAAATAATATCATAAAGATATACCGTACTTTTATGCTTCTTTTCAAATAATCCTCGTGTTCTGTATTCATCGCATTAATTTAAATGTCCCTTGCGATCTCACTGTCTCCTTCTTGTTCGTAAAATAAAAATACTACAATGAATACATCACGTTTCGAAATATTTGAACTGAAATATTTCTGTAATTAAATTATTAAACGGCAAGTCTTATATAAAATACAATTAAATATTTATTCTGTAAATTCTGCGAGAAACTTTGCGGAAAGGTACAATGTTCAGTCAAAGGTGAAACTTGGTCTAGAGTTATAAACGATATACTTGAAATGAACTCTCTGGACTTGAAGTTTTCAAAGCATATATCTATAAGAAATACGTTTGCAAGATGGTATTTTCAACAAAGTAGAGTAATGAATAATTGCGATAGAGTCTGACGTAAAAATATTATTATTCATTAAATCAGGAAGTCCAAAGTTCCAAATCGTTTACCACGGGTGGTCTCTGAGATATAGATTTTCTACACAAAACTCCTTCTCGCAGCGATTATTGTAAATTCGTTCGCGCCACTCATGGTGGGAATGAAGCAAGTCACGTGAAGTAATAAGTGCTGATTTTCTCTTCTTATTGGTTCCATTACCTTCTGATTCCTTTCCATCTCGGTTTTAGCCGTTGATTTAAACCGTGGTTTGTATCCTCTCTCGTCAAAGGAAATAAATGTCTGGTAAGGCAATTTTCTTGAGAATATCACTCACTTATTTATAGTAACAGTAATTTTGGGGCAACGCTTTCACTTTGAGACCGAAAGTTCACATACTCGATCTCGGTTGAGACAAGTCATCCTGGAGGGATTTTAAGCTGTTTAATGGGACACTTAAGTGACATTTTGAATTGTTAAACCTAGAGATTTTAGATTTTGCACGCACATTGTTCCCTTCTTAGTATTTTGAGTGATTAAACCTGGATATTTTATTTTATTTTTATTTACTCTTATTTTATATATATATATATATATATATATATATTATATATATTTAGTCGGTCCTGGTGGTGTAGTGCTAGTCATACTTGCCTTCTAAACCCAAAGATCGCGGGTTCGATCTCGGTTAGAATCGATGGATTTTTTCGGGCGTAAAAATCCTAAGTATGGCTTCCTTCGGAAGGGAAGTAAAGCCGTGGGTCCCGTGTCGTAGATCTCAAGCCTGAAAGAAGAGGCCTCGGAGCAAAATTTGTCGGCCGTTTCACATCCTGAATTGAATGGGACGCTGATGACCTGAGATGTTAAAAAGCGTCCGTAAATAAAACTAATAAACAACTGGAGATTTTGGACTCTGCACATACATTGTTCGGTTTTTAGTATTAACTGTACAACCTTTTGGCGCAACTAGTTAACTTTTCACTACAGTTTTAAACACTTATTCATTTATTGACGAAAAGTTATTGCTGAAAATCTATTAAACATAAAGTTAAAATTGTTCTTAAAAAGTTGTTTTAAATAAAAGTTACCCTGTGTTTTTAATTAAAACGATTGGTAATTTAAAAAAAAATCTTTCAAATGCAAAATTTTGGGAAAATTAGTAAATGACTGTACTAAAGTTTTTTATTAGGATCTATTTTTGTTTTTACGGAAATATATATGCTAAAGTTTAGGAATTAAGGTCTGTAGATTGTTCCAAAAAGTTTAAGAATATGCATACTTTTTTTTAAAGAATATAGATTTTGAGTGCAGGCATGCCAAAAGTTTATACCGAGAAAAAGCTGTTCAAGTCATGAATACTAAAAGTTAAAGGACAAGAGAAAGTATATTATTTCGGTCATAAAAAGAGTGACTGGCCGAAATAATGATCCCAAAAGTGTTTGTTTTTGCTCTTAAAAAGTAATATTCAGGAAAATGAACTGGCATAATAATTTCGGAATCAATACTAAGATTTGCCGACGACGTGGTCTTACAAAAGCACTACTAACTATGCTGGAACAATTATGTGAACATAGAAAAATGCAGGATTGTTACTAAACAAAATGAAGACGCAGTTAATTTCAAAAGGACCTGAAACTTCGATAAAAATAGGTGGAACAGTCCTCACATATATGAGATATCTAGGACAACAGATTTCCTTCCATGATAAAGTGGAAAAAGAAGTACAAAGAAGGATTTTATTAACCTGGAGAACATTTTGGGTCCTTAAGTTTATATTATAAATCCAAACACTAACTAAGTAAATCAGATTCCAGACGCTCGAAACTTGTGTATACCCCTGTATTACTATATGGGTGCCAGACATGGCTACTAACAGAAAAACAAAAGAATAAATTTCAAACATGGCAAAGAAATATGCAACGCAAGATTCTGGGAATAGCTTTGAAGGACAAAATACCTACAGTATTAATAAATCAATTATATCAGACAACAGACATCGCACAAATACCAAATGGCAATGGGGCGGTCACGTCGCAAGAATGCAGGACAAGAGATGGACCTACAAGATCTCCATGTGGGACTCCCGGATAGGGAAACGGACACAAGGCAGATCCAGAAGAAGATGGACGGACCTCTTCAAGGAACATTCAGGTCCAGATTGGTCAAGAGCAGCAAGATCAAGAGAAAAATGGAAATCTCTCGAGAAGCAACTAGTGCTTTGAGAACTGAAGTAATCAAAGAACAAATCAATCAGAGTGTCTTAAACAGCATACGAACAACTAGCGTGGAATAGCAAGCGAGTTTTCCCTGCTTGTTAGGAGGCCTTTGCCCTTAAAGGACACAATAGGCTGTCTTTATCTTTATACAATTTTGATTAGTATACAGTGAAAGGAGTTTTTGGCACATTTCCTATTCACGGATCACAGCTGATTACCAAAGAAGTCATGAAAGGAAACCAAATGGAAGATTGAAGAGAGAAAGGGCCAGGAAGTTAGTTGACATCTCAACTTTAAGGATGCTGCAGATCAGCAAAACTAGGTTAGGGACGACGAGACGATTACTCAGCTAGTAGTGTCATAAATAGATTGATTTTAAGTACTATACTTACCTTGCACTTGAAAGAATGCATTAAAGTTACACCCTTGTTTTATAAAGCAGGCTGCAAACAAACAGCGCGGCAATTATTGTTGGCCCTGAAACGTGAGAATGGCTTGTAGTTTTGAGGGGTGTTTGCAAATATTCAGCAAGAGAAAACGTGTCAAGCTAATGCTCTCAAGGAAATGGTAGTGGTGCAATATTACAAGCGTCGCTTCTGTTCACTGTCTGTGTAGCATTCTTAATTCTTATGCTCTCTGCTCTCGCGGGCCTTCTAATTCATCAAGAACCTTTGTCTCATTAAGACAGCTTTCCTTCTTCTCTACAGACGTGCTTTGGGTTCCTCACTTGCAAAGTTTGCCGCAGTGCTGCGGTGCGGGATATGCCAATTTTATGTACAAACACTCGAAATTAAATGTATTTGTAGATTTACCACTATTATTACTTATTATCAGAGCCTGGAAGTTACGTAAAATGTCTTTTCTATCTGGGTGGATGCTTTTAAGAGATTGAAATGAATATGTTTCCGTACGTTTGGGGTCGGTAGGGCCAGTTATTTTAAGGTTTAAAACCCTTTTTGCCCATTTTAGATTATTATGATTTTTTTTCTGCGATTATTTATGCATTTTAAAAAGCACATAAAGAATTACAATATATCGAAGTGAAAAAAAAAAATTATAAAATTAAATGGCATGTTCACCTCACAAAAAATATATATTGAGAATATTGCTATTTTTTTTTTCACGCAGTCAAAACTTTCTCCTCAACTCATTCACTTAAGCTGTTTAATTGCAGGACCCTCGTTAGTGAAAGGAACGCACGGTTACCTCAAGCATACGAATACCAGGAAATAGAGAGGATGAGATTAGTATTGTAGTTTTAATAGTCCTGGTGATTGACCTTGTATCCATTTATTTGAGACAATTTTAGAAAATATGTGATAGAGTAACTTCTCAGCTGAATAAATGTAACAAACAGCGAGAAAGATTAGAGCGGTACAGCTGTTCAATAAACCACCCCTACAATATGCTCAGTACGGATGTAAGACTGATACTAACCTGATTTTCCTATAAACGAATTAACAGAATATGAACCTACCAGAAAGCACTCATTCGCCAGGACTATTCAAAATACTTTATTTTGACATGATGAACATTTTCATAATGTCTGAAAAGTGAATGTTCTGTTTTAACTGGTATAAGTTCTTCCGAAACAGCTTGTTTTAAATATGCTCAATTCACTGCAGTGAAAGTAGAACGTTCTTTTTCTCTCTGACAAGCGGCCGACTATGAACAGTTGATACCTTGAAAAAACTTTTTGTTGTTGCTTGTCACCAAGAAAAGTACTCAATAATAATGAATAATGTTACTTTCTGTTTTCACTTTAAATAAACGCATATTTTAATTATATTATAGCTTATTTTCAGTATTTAAGTGCCTTTTTAACCAAAATAAATGCCTGAACTTCCGGGCTCTGCTTATCATATTTTTGTATTGTAATTTTAAACATTCTAATAAGGAAACAACTATACAACCAAATGATCAAATTATGCCTTGGTGTGTAAAGTTCTGCTTTTTAGACTTCCCTGGGAGATTCGTGTATGAAATAAACCTAATTGTGAGGTCCCTTCAGTAATAACGTGAATTAAAAGTAAATAAATAAATAAAATAAAAAGGCAACTGCAATCAATGCTTCTAGCAAGCGAACAATGAGAGTGTGATCTGAACATCGCCTGTACACCAAGATGATGCACTGATCACTTTCGTTAGTGAACTTTGGGGGCCCATGAAAATTTTCCTTACTTGTACTTTTCCTAATAAATTCTTGAAAATCTTTTGAATATTTTGTTTTTTTCTAAATAAACCACTATGTTCAGAAGGAATTATAACTTAACACATTTTAAGGGTTTTTGTTGTATATAATGTATGTTCACTGGACGAGATGGTCTGGCTTTGTGCCCATCTCTTGAGCGGACGTTCTTATGTTTTTTACCAACAGTTTGCCTTTCATAACGGTGGTAGCAAGTCATCCCTCACCTATCCAATTTCTTCTACCTTTAGATCATCGAGCTACATCTTCCATTTCATATTTTTTTCTTGCAGGTTTATTAGTTCGCCTGTTTTGATGCATGATGCCAGAAATTGCTCTAGAAAGTAGGGTTGCCGTATGTAAGCATTTATGCGGACATCTCCGTTCTTTTATAATAAAAATATCATTTCGTATATCTTTTCGAAATCCTTTGAGCTGTACACATTTTACATATAAAAGTATTTTATTCATAGATTCATATATTGGAGTGTCGTAGAGGATCCACTTCTCATTGCATGTTAGCAGCCTATCAAGAAAGGAACCCTTTCTTGACGTGACAATAATGCAAAATAGGGGTTAGCTAATCCTACCTTCTGAACCATTGTCAGCATGCTTAGTTAATGTACTTTTTTTTCTAACTGATGGAAATGAAGCCATATTGTTCCTTCACCGACGTTGAATTGCTGCCGCGTCCTCACAAGTCCGACCGTTGTTCGCATCAATAGTCGCTAAGAGAGCCTCGTTATCCATTCTTCCCATCCGTGGCATCCTTGAGCTTCGCAAATAATCTGCTCGTTCACAGCACCAGCATGAAAGTTTGCATGTTTTTACGCCGTTGCAGCTGCACCATTCCCTAGTTTAAATTTAAATTCGTATAATCGTCGCCGGTTTGACTTTTCCTTACCCGCAGAAAATTTCTCGAAGGTGCTAGGAGCTGCTAGAGCTCCAGTCCCTAGCGATAGCGAAGAAAGCCGAAGGTAGTGTAACTTTTCCGAGATATAGCTAGATAATAAGGCTCACAAGCACCACGGCATGATAGCTCAGACGGTTAGAGCGTCATGCAGTAGTTGCGAAGGGGTTTCATATCCTCACATACTGATGCTTTTTTCTGCCGGAGTTAAAGGAGATTTACCACCATTACAATGATATACTCTCTAACATAGTACCACGCACACAAGGCGCTATAAACTGATATTTACAATTTTTTTCTTCTGGAATCAAATAAGATTTTCCACCATTAGACTGAATTACCCGCTCCTATCATGTTGTATTTACGAAAAGGAGGCAGCGGCAGCGTAGGCCGTCAGGTCGTTGCGAGTCCCAGCAAACCACGAGTCCACAGGTTTCTAGGAGGTTAGTGCTAAGGTTAGTGTGTATATATGAATTAACTGCGAATTCCAAGAAGACAACTCATGGTAAAAAGTAAAAAAACTCAGTTTTTTAAATGAGGAACAATATATTGCAGTCAGAAAGTTACAACAAACCATAGGTTACGTTACGTTTAACAAAAAATTAATATATGCAACATTCCCACTTTTACAAACGGCCATTCAAACAGAGAAAAATACTTATTCCGCTATCTCCCGTTCGGCACTGAGGAATTCACCTCTCTCTGCTGTCGCTTGGGACTGGAGCTCTAGTATCTCCGAGAAGATACGTGCTTCTCGCAATACTGGCTAACACCACGAAAAATTGAACCTACAGTCTAATTATATTGTCAATTGTTCGTTTCCGTCTTAACGTTATTTGTTGCGCTTGAAATTGGAGCAAAAACCTGATAGAACTACTTTGGTCAACTCCGTATCTATCAAACGATTAAAACAAGCAAATATAATATTGGGTGTTGTGTAAACTACAATTCAGATCCACAGTCAGTTCTGATATCTGAAGGAGGGAAAGAAGTTAACTCTGTAGTAGATAGAAAGTTGTACTCTATTGTGGGATTCGTAGTTTCAAAACATGGGATCTAACTTTACATAATTTATCTGTATTAAAAGGTTGCCCTGCATGTATTCAATCAATAAACTGCAAAATTGAACGATTTACTACTTTTTAACATTTAAAAGCATAGAACAAATAAATTTTGTATGTGAGGTAATGTTCTAGTTATTGAGCAAATATTAAGGTGGTGCTGTCAGTTTATCACACCAACAGATTCTGAAATGTGTATTAAGAAGCCCCTCTTCAACAAAGAAGAAGCTATTATGTCTACTTTATTTGAAGACTAACACTTTGAGGGTGTAGTATAAGGAGTCAAGAATGAGACTTATTCGGTGTTAGAGTAGCTTTCCAGAATGATCAGTTTGAGGAGCCGGATGACAGGAAGGGATAGAGGCCTGTGGGACACTCTTGGGCTTCTGGTAGAGCGAGATAGTAGGAGCCCCATCATCGATGAGTTAGAGGATTGGCTGGATGAGGTGATAACATCCACCTCGTGGCATGTGGGCAAGAAATCGTCCCAACTGTTGAAAAAACCAACCGCAGAGAACTGCAAAATGAGGAAAAATAACAAGAAGAAAACAAAAGTTAAGGCAGACCCAAACGAGGACTCTAAGAACAGGTAAGGTTTTATTGTAGCACCTTACACTCTAATATTTTTGGGACAAAACTTACCGTGTTACCACTTGCTACAGTTAGTATTTGTAACATTTATAAAATATTTTTGGGGAGGCGTATTACAAATATAATAAGGCCTATATCATTATATTTAAAATACAGGCATGTTGGAAAGTTGACTCAATGATAAGAAAGAACATGATAAAATTTTAGTGTATTTTAAATGCAATTTATTACATTAAATTATTTGAATGCTCAAAGTAGCGAATATAAAATGCAGCAAATTTAAATTTGGTATGATTGAACTAAACGTACGGGAAAACATATTAGTAAATTATGAAATATAATCATTAAAGCGTTAAGCAAAGGCCCTCGCGAGCATCTATAACAAATGTGGCTAACAGATAGTATTAAATCTCGGACAATAGCCATTTACAGGGCAATTAATCCGATAAAAGTGAAAATGAATGGTTATACAAAAACTTGACCACCTCCCTGGCTGGGAGGCCAATTCCCGGGTCCACCCAGCCTCATAAGTATAATTGGGAAGCTGCCTAATGGCAAGGTAGCATTTTTCGATCTAGGGAACCGCCTAATAGGCTAACGGCAGGGTGCCACATGTTGATCATATAATCCCCTGTAATACTTCCTCTGTTAATGAAGTTGTAAGACGAAGTACAAAAAATATTTAAGCAAATATATTTTGAAACAACATTAAATTTCCTATTAATAAACTAAAATCTATTAAAATTTGCTAAACAAACGCCTAACTTCTAAACCTGCTGCTTTACAACAAATACCTGGATCACTGGCTACGCACCCAAGAAGCAGTGGCTTCTTGATTTTTTATCCCCCCCCCCCGGAGCATCTTAACTTAGCCCGTTCGGGAAGAAAGCTAGAAAGTGTCTCTCGATACGCAGGAAGGATGAGAGGTGTATTAACTAATGAGCATACGCTTCCGCTATGAGGCGTTCCTTCTTCAAGATTATAGAAGAGAGGACGAAGTAAAAGTATGATTTAAGATGGTAATCGGCAATTCAAAATCGGAGAGCAAAGGGTAATTGGATAATAAGACAAAGTGCATGTCCCTAGCTCTTTAGTAGTGAACAGTGCTCGCCTTTCGAAAGTGTTAAAGCATTATTCAAAGAGTTTGATCCATACAATAATACTGTGGGGAGAGGATCCAGCACACCCTTACAATAAGAGCCCATGTCCACATTGGCCAAAACTACTGGATCTTGGGGTTAGGCATCCAACTGCCTGCATTACAAGATATAACACAATCAAAATAGCTTTCAATAGAAATAAAAACGATGAAATTATCATCATATTACCCAATACAATTTGTTTAATAATTGCAGTTTAATAGAATTAAATTTATCGTACTTGTACGTTTGCCAAGTTTGAAAACTCACAATAAGATAAATTGAAGACAATGTCATTGTTTTCGAAGTGTTATGGTAATTTGGTTGCCGCGGACGAGTCCCATCAAACTTTGTTCTAATATATTTCCCTCAGTAACCTTCCAGACTATAGATCGAACTTTCTTGGTAGCAATTGACGTGGTTTATTAAAGCTTTCATTTTAGATAGCAGATGTATGTCAATCGTACACCAGTTATAGCTGTAAAGGAGTCACTGCATTTTTGCTGGCTATACTTTTGGATTGTAATTCTAATTTTCAGTATATCAAGGCAATATTTATAAATTTTGGAATTGTGGGTCTCATATAAATCAGATTCACTATGTTCAATGGAGTTAACTTTTATTTCATTTCTTTCTTAGTTGACAACCTCAGAGCCTTTGAGTGCTGTCAAATGTTTTATCTGCCTAGCGATAGAGACTCTCTGTTCAACCACACCAATAATATCTTAGCTTCAGCCAATACTTTATCAGTAGACAAACTCCACATAAAGTAGTGTCGAATGCCACTCCCTGCATTTCCGGGAGAGTTTATCAGTATTATGTTGGGCCTTCTTTACCTGCCGGTGCTGACGAGAATATGTGGCAGTAATAATATTAAAAGTGCTAGGCTATCAGTTCTGACACGAAGTGTTGAGCAGATTCCCTCAGACTACGTTGTGCCAATGTTGAAGTGAACTGATTATAGAAAAAAGTAACTGGACTGCTATAATTTGGTTATGCTTCATACAAAGGGAAGTCATTAAAAAGCAGGAATCTAATAATTACCTTTTTTACAAGACTACTGACAGACGTTCTACAGCACCGATAAGCTGTTGTTTCGTTAGTAGCTGTTACTGAATGGCAGGCTATGGAAATTTCGTGTGAATTCGTGAAGTAGTTGCTTTATTTCGTTTTGTGTTCATTAAAAGCAAAGATAATGGCCATTACACAAAGCCTTTTTCTTTGCAACCATTGAAAAAAAAAATTAAAATATTGCATTAGTCAATTCCAAACACTATGGGATTTCAAAACATAAGAAATATACAATAATTTCTGTACAGATAGAGTTCAGCCTGCAATTCCGGACTTGAATGAAAGAATATTCACAAGCTTGTTGTATTAAATCCAGAAGTATGAATATTTTGTTTAAATAGGTGCATTAATGCGATATATTTATTACGTTTCTGTTGTGTGTGTTTGGCCATGCATGTTAATTCTATTTATTAATATTCTACCTACTCATATATACAGCAGTAGTAAAACTGTGCGCTCCGACTTTTATGTTGACTCGATCCGCCGCTGCTTGCGGTCATGAATTATGTTGCAATTTCATCAACAGTAACTCGCCTTAAGCCACGGATTCGCTGCTCGATCAGCTATCTCAGTTACACCGGAAATCTCTCACTCTTGACATACTTTGTCTTCCGTTTTAAAACTGTCATCAAATAAACGTCTCCAAACTGAGGCTTCCCTCTGCTGTAGATTTCAGGAAGTTTCGCTTCCCCTGTCCGCAAAACGCTTTGTTGGTGGTGCAATTCAACAATAGAGCAGCCTTGTTTTCCGAATTATAATCCTCGATCATCTCATATAGCGAGTGCTAAGGAAGTATTTGTGTCCCGAAATAATGTTCTTAGTTGTGTATATAATATCTTAACGACTTTTAGAGAAGAATTCCTGTTATTTAATGATTTTCCCTTCTATTTTTCATTCAACAAGAGGATGTTCATAGAATCCATTCTGAAATTTACATATTAATTTTAAACTTTTCTGTAACAACGTAATCACTAGCTGTACTAACTGAAAAACAATTTATAGCGTGCTATATTTTCTTGTATGGAACTGTAATGTATTAAGGATAGAAGCAATATCAAATGTTGGCCAGTAAAATATTGGCTTGAGAAAACCTGTAAACCCACAGTGAAAAGCAAAACAGATTTTTTTAAGGTAACTAGGAAGTGTAAATCTATCAAATAATGCAGCAACATTTTACACACTATCTCAGACATTTATAAAGCTATCAATATGAAATTTTATGAGATATTAAGAATATTTAACTAAAAATACTCTGAAAATTTTAATTCTTTAATAAACATAAAACGATTTTTAAACAAAAATAAATTTTATTTCCCGGTAACTTAAAATTTTAACATAAATGTGCACTTTTCTCAGGATTGGCACGACCAATCTTGTTGAAAATTCGCACACACATAATGTATGCAAATGTGAAGTGTGGTAACTAGAAGTATTTAAATATCAATATTAGTTGATAAAAATAATATAATATTTTTTTAATTTGAAAATTAATTTCTTTTCAAGCAACTAGCAATGATATGTTTCCAGAAGAGCTGTTGTCTGCAGTTTAAGTAAAAAAGCATTCCAATTCTACCAATAGTTTATAAGAAAAATGCATTATTATGTCACTGTGTTTTCAGGTTTTTTAACAAGAATTAATTTGGGTTTAAAAAATTGTAAAACATCTTTCTATGTGCATTAGAGAATTAAAATTTACAGAGAATGTTTGGTTAAATTTTCTTAACATTTCTTAAAATATTCATATTTATAGTTTTAAAAACTTTCTGAGATACAGTGTAAAATGCATACAGAATTTGCTACATTTACACTGATTACCTGGTTACCTTGATAATGTTTAACGTTCGTTTTAAGTATGAAGGTATCACAGGTGGGGGAGGACACTGTTGATACATGAGATGAAATGATAAATTGGGAAACGATATTTTTTAAAGGAAGGAAGTGTTCCAGGCTTAAGTTTAGGGTAACTCCTCGGCATTTACCATTTATGAGGACTGTGAAAAACCTGTAAAAAAAACCAGTAAGGGAGGACGGTCCTGGTAATAATCGAACCCCAGACCTCCCGTTCATGAGTTCACGCCTTAACGACCTGGGTCACCCGTGGCGGTAGCATTGGATTAAACTTGCTCCATAAGAGTTTGAACGGCATAAGAAAGAATAAGAATTTGTTGAACTTCAATTACCGGTGCGCCTGTGTCTTCGTTTACCATTACATTAAAGATGTCATCAATAAACAAATTAAAGATTAAAGCTGAAAATACGTAACTCTGTTTAACTCCCCTCTGCGCTATGTTGTACTCAGATTGTTATACTGATCAGTCTTAACAACAAAGTTGACATCCTTATAAGGATAGTGTGATGAATTCGAAGACGATTGTTAGAAATCCCACATGCTGAAAAGTAAATAGCTTGCGATGTCCTTCCAATTATGTGCAATTATTCTGTAATTATTTAAAGTGTTATAAACACAGGTATTGAATTATAAAATAAACATAATGAGTTTCAAAGCGAAATCTGATTTAACAAAAACGTTCAAATTTTAAATTCCATTTATCTCAAAACTATGTTTCTGAACATAGTACCTTATTCTTGTAAGTCGCAATAAACTAATATCCTAATATGCTATTCAATAATTTTATAAACCCTAACTAATAGTTGTTTATCTTTACTAATTTTATTAGAAATGAAGTATTATACCAAATAGCTAATCTTTCATCAGAGCAAAAAAAAAAAAAAAAAAAAAAAAAAAAAAAAGAATTTTCTACTTAGATTGAACGAGTATGATATATCCCATGAATGAAATATGAATAAATTTTATATCTCATACATCAACATAATTTTTAACAAAATGAATATAATTAAAGAAAAAAGATCAATTTTTAAATATAACTAATACGATTTATTTCAATTTATTTCAATTTGATTGACTCAGCCCCCCAGTCCCCGGTTCATCAGCAGCTACCTGCTGGAATATCCAGGGGAGAAGGCTCCGATCAAACCGAAGAACACAATACTATAAATAATTTATACACTCAATGTAATATTAAATTACATTTCATGCAATAATGAACCTTCCTCCTTTTCCAATTAAACCCATTCAGATAAATTTCTATCCTTGATAGTTGCGTATTCCTTTAAACCTTATACCCAAACATATTAAAATCAAAGTAACCAATTTTCCTTTCCATGATCTCAATTCATGTAACTACTACTATTAATAAACTTTTAAATTTCCCACTTGCCTACCCTGACTTTATGGAGATGCATTCCTTCCGTACCCCGGTATCTCAGCAGTAAAAACGGGCGTTAAACACTATTCAAAAAAAAAAAAAAAAATTATTGTCTCGCTTAGTCTACGTATTTTCCCATTCCCTTAATATTTTCATCCTATTTTAAATTTAAAATTCTTCTGGCTGGTATTTCATTGGTAAATTTTCCCAGTTCCCTGCATAACTTAGTTTGCTAACAGTCTAGCTATATAATGCCAAGTACTATTTGGTTCTACACTTAGTACATATCCCTTTAATATACGCATTTTTTTATTCCACAAGTATATTACTCCTATTCTAAATCATGCTAGTCATTCCTTTCGTGTCTTTTCACAAATTTCAATATATCTTTCTCTTCCCCACACATTTTTAGTGTATTATAATTTCAGATATTTTTTGCCATTAAGATTTGCTCATATTTCCTGTTTTTCAATATCCTCAATTATTATTATTATCTCTTTCCAAAATCCTTTTCCCAATCTTTCTTCCTCATACCATATTGATCCCATACCCACTTTTTGTAGGGTATTTTGCATTTTAGATAACCAAGTTTCTCTCCCCTTAATTTGTCCTTGTGCTACCAAACACTGATTAATGATATTCTCCTCTTCTAGCTCCCTGTTCTGTACCAATATTTAATACTCTTTGTTTTATAGCCCTATCTTCCTAGTTCCATTAGGGCAACCTCGTTAGGTGAAGATCTAGGTAAACGTAGGGCAACTCTACAAAATAATCTATTTATCACATTTATCTTTTTCCATCCTCCATCTGACCCTCAAATTTCTATTCCATACATCGTTCTGCTCTCCACTATTGAACCACATATTTTGTCTAACCATTTTACCTGCATATTTTGTATTTTATCTGCGCAAGATCTAATTGCTCTCATTGCTATTTTTCCTTCTGTTACTGCTTTCCTTTTTTTTTTTTTCTTCTTCTTTTTTGATCACTCCATTTTCCATTTCTAAACAATGTAACACCTAAATAATCAATTTTCTTGACAGCTTCAATTTCTGTGTCCTTCCACCACCATTTTCCCTGTTTTTTTTATTTAAAGCCTGTTTCATCACAAATCTAGATTATTTTAATGTATCTCAAAATGTGCCTATAGCTTCTAGTGATGGTTTTAATCCTACAATTGTTAATGAACCTTTTACCAAATCATCTGCAAAGACAGACCCGGTATCTCTGTATTATTTATAGTTGGCGAATGCACATTACCTCTACTTATTTTTTCTAAAACATCATCAATAAATAGATTGAAGAGAACTGGTCTTAATTTACATCCTTGTCTTAGACCTATTTTGTTTGATATTTTATCTGTAACTCTCCCCCTTTCATATCTAATACAAATTTCGTTTTCTGAATGCAATATAAAATGATAACACTGATATTTTCTCGCTTTCCCAATAAACACTTGCATTAATCTTCATTTTCTGACTGTGCAGAATATTCGTGACACAGGTCCATAAAACGGAATATTCCCCGAAGCAGCACTTGGCGACCCCATTAGCAGGAAGTTTTAAGAGTTCCGTGAATTGATTCTCGAGTCTAACGCTAAGAATGCAACAAAAGCTGAATTGTTTTGTCTGTTTGTTCAGGGTGTTGGAATCGATAGTGTCGGTACCAAGGGGAGAGTATGGCGTGTTCAATCACCTCTCTGTCTGTCTGTCTGTCTGTCTGCCTGCCTTGCTGTCATGTTGCATTCTACATGCCAAAGCATCTTTCAGGTCGACCTCATTCTCTACAGGGTGTTTTAAAAACAATATGCTTTTTTCGTTTACCTTTAAGTGCGCAACAGGAGAATTTCAGTTGATTTATGAATTTATTTTTTGTTTGCCGAGCTCTTCAAGATTGTAGGATGATTTTGTTGCGAGTAGAACAAATGGAAAACTATATTCCGTCCAACCTCTGGGTATACAGTTATTTCTAATTTCTTTCCTTACGTCTTGGATTCTGTTACAAATGTCAGTAACGAGTTAGCAGTTACAGTTGGTGTTTTGTATTAATCATAAGTTCAAGTGTATTGAGCAAATATAATTAATATATAGCTTAGTGACTATTTTAAAAACTGTAGAAATTGTTTCCATAACAATAACGCATACATAACAGTGGTACTGGTTACATTCTTGAGACAAGTCCTTGCCGTGATTGAAGAACAGTTGGAACTTATTGTGAAAGTCGGCTCATGATGCAGAAAGCGAGAGGGGTGCTAATTTACGGAACGGTACTGAAGTCGGTTCATTGATGACAAGGAACTTGCATAGTAAATAGGTTCAAATAAAGTCTCGCAGGCTGTTAAAATCCGCATAAATATAATTCTGCCAGCTGAGATATTTATTCATCTCTTATACAGTTAGAGAAAAAGACATTTTACTGTATGCATATTGATAATCAAACGGAGAGAATGTGGGGTCGGATATTTGATGTTTCGGATAACTGAGCCGATTTACAGATAATGAAAATGTTATCTGTATTTTAAATGTCTTCGTGGATAGCTCAATAAAAACTGTTTAAATGATACGAAAGGCAATTAACTTACATTGAAGCAGAAAAATAAAAGTATATTAATTGGTATTTTCAGAAAAATATCCTCAAAGTTACCATTCAAGAACTTTTCTTTTGCACTACATCTTCAGATGCTCTGTTGTCACCGAACAAAGCGTAAATGCCGTGCATATAGTTAGTAACGAACGAGAATCACTCTGTAGTAAGTAACCTTCTATATCGCTTACTTGTCAGTCCATAACTCAACGTACCAGCATTTTCCTGAATGGATAATTTGTACAGAGGACAAACTGGTTTAAAATGCGAGACGTTATTAACACCATATTGTAGTTTACTCCACTGACGTTCTCATATTCAGAGTGAAAAATAACTTTGGGGTGGGGAAGCTACTAAATCCTAGCAGAATGCAGAAAAGTTTTGCATCTTTGCCGCCAGCTGCTGACCATTGCCCTCGGCAACTGAATCAATAAGGCGTTAATGAATGAACATTTACATTTATCTAACTAAGCTGAGAATAGTGGTGGAAATAATGAGGGATGTCGTCGAGGTAGATGCCGGGACCAAATTTGTGATGGTATTAATTACGACGGCGCCGACATCGTAGACGTGACGTAGCTAACACCACTAAATGCTCCACTAGTTCAGGGTTTGATATTACTGCTGGATTTTTCTGATTGATACTTCTGGGGTAAAAGCAGTGTGATTTTAAGTATAACAAAATGACAATGGATAGAAATGTAGGGAGTTTATTAGTGTTTTGTTATTATCACACAACAGTACACTTTTCTGATTACGATATACTCTGAGAATATTATTATATGCAGACTGAATACGAGACAGACGTGTTATAATTTATATTTCTTTACCGAAAACTGCGTTTTGTCCTGTTGTAGCTCGCATAGAATTTTCCTATATGGATATTATTTCAAACTCGTAACTCCTATCATTCACTACAAATAATTTTGCCATTTCTTCCACAAAATGTTAATCGCCTCTTATCTTTACGAAAAGTTAAAATACTGCTTCTTTATACGGAGTAAATACCACGAATTTTGCAAATGGAATTTAAAACAGAACTTCTATCGACGCAATCCAACGTATAACTACAAGTTTTGAGATTAAGCAGTCACTTATTACAATAATATTACTATACATTACAATGCATTATATTTTCAATATACGTATACTAAGCGAATGAAGTTCATTAATTTCTATTTAGTCGCAATAAAGCTGCCTGTCTCGTGTTTCATTCTTGGTACACATTGTTAATGTTGTTACGCTTGCCATTGGTTGATTCATCTAGTATTACAATTTTCTTATCTGTAGTTAATCTTTTCATATTCTTGGCTATGTGTGTGGTCCTTTGAACCGTTACATTTATATTATAAATATTGTTATAAAGGTTAACAAACAAACAAGACATACATTGTAATAGTCCTTAATCTGATACATGAAATATATTACAAGATTTGCACGATTTAAAACGTATTACCAACGAATATTTGTTATTTGAGTTGAAAATTAAAGTCCTTACCTAACATAAAAACGTTTGTAAATGAACTTGCTAAATATATATATATATATATATATATATATATATATATATATATTATCATATATATATGATTAAAAACATATTATCATTGAATGTTTGGAGCTTTAAATCGAATATTGTGACCTGTATCTTACGTAATAACACACGTAAATAAACTTCTTAAATTAACATAGCTAAACAGCTATTACTAATGTTTGTGGATTTATATTGAGCATTAAAGCCTCCACGTAGTATACAAACATGTGAAAATGACTTTATTAAAACCATATTGTTAAACAACTGCTATTAATGAGTGTTTAAGGCCTTAAGTCGGATATTTTCCGTTTCAGAATTATTTAGATACTGAAAGTTAAGATTAATAAATTCTGCCTTTTTGCATCTTATTCAAAGCCCAGCCCAACAAATGTTACAGTCAAAACGCCATGGAGTATGCATATAAGCATATTTAACACGCGATCCATTCCCACAACGAAACCGATCTAGTCTCATTTTCTCTATTTTTCCGAACAATTCTGCTGCAAATTTATATATGCGTGGTTGTTTTTAAACACAAGTATTTTGAGTTTGACTATAATGCAATAACAAAGCAAATGTGAACGCAATTTTTATGCAGTAAGCTGCAAATAATTAAGTTTGCATCCGGTAGATGGCAGTATAGACACAGTTCTGTAACTGGCAATGATATTAGTCATTGAAGGTCAGCGCCTTTGGTGGACAAAAAGTAAAGCTTTACTAACTGCGTTCATCAGTTTGGTGATTATTTGTTGCTGAAGAAATTATTTAAATTCAATTGGAATATATTTAACTTTTGCAGGAGTAGATACTAAAATTACATAGTTTAGTGTATCATGCAGAGTATGCATATATATTTTTTGCTGTGTACTTTTGATGGGAAGCAACAGTGTAATGAACTGCTTGTGTTTTTCTTCAATGAGTGTTGTTCCTTCAATCATTTAAACCCAATTTAAAATATTCAGATTTATATAAGTATAGTAGTGCTATTTTTGGGGGGGAAGGAAAGAAAACTTAAGGGCAATGTTTTGTGATGGGCTTTACCGTCTGAAAAAGATAATTTTATGATGCATACCATTTGGCAGATGGAGAGATTTTCTTCTATAACCTGTGTCAATATATTTTTTTGATTCCAGGCCGGGAAAAAAAAAAAAAAAAAAAAAAAAAAAACGCTGTTAGAAACAAGTTCCTCTTGTGGAGTAAAGGATATAGGATTAGAAAACGATGAGAAGAGCACAGGTGAAAATATATTTTATTTATTTCAACTTATTTATCTTTACTCCACAAGAGGAACTTGTTTCTAACAGCGTTTTTTTTTGTTTTTTTTTTTCCCGGCCTGGAATCAAAAAAATATATTGACACAGGTTATAGAAGAAAATTTCTCCATCAGTGGAATGTATGTTTAAATTCCATTGTCGTGTTTCCTACCTTATCTGATAGAAAAAAATTAACGCATTCAAATTGTTATGTAAATTTGATAGAAACACAAATATGAGGTACATATTACTATAACTGCTTTAAGGCCTCATCTACTTTTTCAATTCATTTTGCCTTTTACTTAAGGACATGTCCTTTGAAACTGCTCTATTTTGGCATAGTAAATGTTTACTTTGAAGTCACTTTGTTTTAGAATTATAGAATATAACAAGCTTATAGGTAAATTATAACGTTCAAAGAATATTTCATATTTTTAGATAAGGCATAAACAGAACATACTAAAAGGAAGTTTCTCAGCTATTCAAACATAAACTTTTATATCACATTAAATGTTTAAAATTTAAAATGTTAAATATTTTTCTTCAGAAACATGACAGATATTTTCAGAAGTGTTTGTTTATCTGCAATGGCTATTGCATTGTGCATAAATTAGAGGAACACATGTTTAAATTAAAACCCCAATATAAATATTGATACAATTAAATGTTGACAGTTTATAATTATATATTAAAGAATTGTGTAAAATTAGAATAGAGACTCTAACAAACTCTTGTTTCACAGGATTAGAAATACGAACAAATTATTGATTGATACAGAAAACAAAGTGGAAATATAAGATTACATTGTTTAGTAAACAATGTTTCCATGGTTATTTCAACACTCAGTACCCAGTGTGTCCTCCGTGAGCTGCAATGACTTCATAACACCCACATGGCAGCCTCCTAAGAAAGATTTGTGCGATTCTCTCCCAACTTCAGTGAGTGCATTTGGGAGTTCTTCCAGGTTCTGTGACACACAGGACGCTCACGAACAATTTTTACCAGCTTATCCCACAGACGCTCAATCGGATTGAAGTCAAGACTTCATACAGGCCCCTCCAGCACCTGCATTTGGAATTCTTGCAGGACATCTTTGGTATTCTGTGCTGTATGAGATTTAGCATTATAATGCATTAGAAGAAAATCAGGGTACAAACCATAAGCAAAGGGTACGATATGTTGAAGGATGTCATTAATGTAAACATCAACATTCGTGCGCTGTGAATGATTTATTTATGGACCCTCTTTAACATCTCAGGTCATCAGCGCCCCATTCAACTCAGGGCTGAAACGGCCGACAAATTTTGCACAGAGGCCTCTCTTTCAGGCTTGGGGTTCTTTTTCGTGCCGCAAATGTACGACACGGGACCCACGGCTTTACTTCCCTTCCGAAGGAAGCCATACTTAGGATTTTTACGCCCGAAAATATCCATCGGTCCTGGCCGGGTTCGAACCGGAGGCAAGTATGGTAACCACTACACCACCAGGACCGACAATTCATGCGCTGTGGGACAACTACAAGCTCTAATAGTAATGCCAGCCCGAACCGCCTCCAAATCTGTCATGTTCAATAATGGAGGCAAGACTTTCACAAGGACATCTCCATGTACGTGTGAAAACATTGCAATCCATCGAAGGAAATTTTGACTCGCCTGTGAAGAGAACAGTCTTGCCGATTGAGATATTCTGAGCAAATCTCAGTTTCCTTGTGCTGACGTGTGAAACGGGAGGCTTGAAAGGGAATTCTAGACCTCAACTTTGCATTTCTCAGTCTGTTTCTTACAGTCTGATCAGAAACTACTACTCCAGTTGTTGCTCGTACATCATTTTGTATATCTCTAGGTGTAGATTTACGTCTGCACAAAGTTGATAGGACAGGTCTACCCTGTACTCTGTTGTGTTCTTCTTAAGCCCTTGTTCGGGCCGGCTCTTGTATCCACCTATGTCTATACATCGCCTCCAAGCCATACGGACGACAGAAGGGCTGACATGAAGAATCCTGGAGACAAAGCGATTGGAATGGCCATCTTCAATTCACACAACTTCTTGTGCGACTGATGTTTCATTCAGATGTCTCATTGCTCTGTATTAACCTCAGGAAACACAAAAGAACACTTTCCTATGACAGATTGCTGTTAAAACATAACATCTGACTGTCATAAACTACATTGTATCAACAATTATTTTGGGGCTTTGATTTAAACATGTGTTCCTCTAATTATTTTGAGCAGTGTGTATGCTTTATTGTGAAACGCCATACCCCTATGAACGTTTGAAGTCTGTCTCAGTTGTCAAGGCGAAACTTATGGTACAGAATTGGAAAACTGTTTATAAATGGCAAAAAACCAACATGGAAAACAATCCATAACTAATTAAACAGAAATTTTGCAACACTTTTCAAACGCGCGTATTACAGGAAAAAAATATGACGTTCAAAAATTATGATACGAATGAAATTAAAAGTAATGTTGATGTAAATGAATAAAAGATTATGAATGCAACAGAATTTTAGAGGAATTTGCAGAAAAATACAAAATTCAAAAGAATGTTCCCTTTGGCTTCTGGTCAGTTATGGCTATTGGACACTTGAACTGTGCAGATCGTAGAATGCTGCGAATAGTGTGCTTTTTGTAGGGAAACCTTTAATTGGTGCTATTGAAAGTATTATGTTGAAAATGTAATTAAAATTTCATGGAAGATAGTTAGTATGCCAAGATAATTGCAGCTTGTGTTTTAAGTAAGGCTTTTAATTGTATGAATTATGAAATACTCTTAATGATACTAAGTTTTCTAAGAATTAAAGGAGTGCATAATGACCTTTAAATATTATGTTTTTGAGCGAACAAATCACAATGATCCAAATTCAGCATTTTAAAATGTTTTATATTAAAGGGATATCTGAAGGATATTTTTTTACCGTTATTATTATTATTAACTATTTGCCTTGCAATATACTATTATTGTTTTTGCCGATGCTATAAAAAGATATTAATTTAATTGAACAAATAGCGACAATCACATTTGAGGAAGCTGAAACTTCATTTAAATCACACCAATTTGTTTTAAATGCCAGTAAAATTCTAAGAATTGTTTATTTATTTAAATATTGTAAAACACAAAATACTGCAAGATAATTGAGTTGCTAGGCATTTTAATTTACGTAAATTTAAATTGGGCTCGTCATGTTGAGAACGTATTTACCAAGCTGCCTAGAGTCCGGTTTATGTTAAGAAATTTGATTCATTCTGTCTCACTGTCTTCTGTCCGCATTGGAGAATTGCTGACATAACAAGATGTTTGATAAATTACGAGCAGTATTAAAAATAGTTAATTTTCTATGATTCACCCTTAAACCTCTTGGCATATAAGCTCAATCCGCCGATCTTTTTCTATACACACACATCAATCATTCTTGAAATGAATTCTTGACGTTTCAATGAATTTTTAACGTCTCTTTCTCTATAATTCTAGTAAGACTATAGCCGTTCCACTGCAAATAACAATTATGTAAAAATATAGAGAAACCAGCTATAAAGGAAAAGTTACCAACTTATCATACGATCTGCGGTCCCGTATAAAGTAAAACATGATTGCAGGAGTTTAAGTTTTATTTTTAAGAATAATAATTCACAGTAGGGCCATTTACTGTTAAGATAAAATAATTACAGAATGCCATAGTACTACAATGCAACTGAAACAGACAAACAATATCGTCTAAATGTTGGACTTCAGGTGAGCCTTCGACCATATTGCTGACAATTGTTTGAAATAAAGAAATAACATGAAAACCAAGAACCGGCATATCTTCCTGTAAAGATTAGTAAAATAATAGAACATGTAAACAGATTACTTATCTAACTTCAATAGTGGCAAAAGAATGGAAGAATGCTATAAGAACATCAACTTCTGGCTTACATCAGTGAATGAATGAATAAAATTGTTTCTTTTGACTTCTAATTCACGTGCAGATGTGTTTTTTTTTTTTTTTTTTTTTACATATAAATAGAATCAATCTCATGCAATTTTAACTAAGTAAACATGATAAATCAAAGTAAACAATTTACATTTCCATATTCTTAATGCATGTGAAGTTTACAATAAACACCATGTTGAGTATGTAATGGGGATACATTCACTCCTAGATAGTGCAATTGTCAACATTGTTGTTCCCATTTGTCTTGTCCACCTTTCCTAACTATTTTTGTCTTACCTTGCCTATGTATTTTCCGAGTTTCTTAATGTTTTCGCCTGGTTTTAAATTTAAAATTCTTCTGCCTCTTATTTCAGTTGGCAAATTTTCCTATTTTTGTAATAGGAACTGTTCCCTCCAAAACTTGGTTTCCTTACATTTTCTAGTATACAATGCCAAGTACTATCTGGTTCTTCACACATAGAACATATCCCCTTAGTGTATTCGTTTTTTAATCCACTTAAATATTTTACTCCTGTTCTAAACCATGCCCGTCCTTTCCTTCCTACTTTCACCCAAATTTCAACATATCTTTCTCTTCTCCATACATTTTTTTATTGCACTATATGCTTTCAGAGATTTTTCGACATTAAGATTAGCCCATATTTCCTGTTTTTCAATATCTGGCTAGCAAGCAAGGTAATGTCACTTACGAGGCAGTTAGTAGACTTTTGATGTGTGGGAAGTTTCATTAAAAGCGAAGAACTTTAAGGATCCGCGTATATTTTCTTTACAACAAGATCCCTGAAAGTACAACAGTAGAAGTAAGGAAGAATGCCAATAGGAATGGATAACTCAACTAAAGGAGCAATAACCAAGTTATTGTTACAAGACTGATTGACGCTTAATACGTTTCAAACACAAAACATTTACGTAAAGAGAGTATTATGACTTATAAGAACAAACGTTGTATTGACGACGCCTACACGTTGGGGGTCAACTTTGTGATGCAGTTTTATGGTGTGCAGCGCCGACTTCGGTTGGTGTCAAATTTGCAATGGTATACAGGTGTATAGTCGTAAACGTTCCTAACTACCACCACAATACGCTCGACTAGCTCACTGTTTAATAGCTGGATTTTTCACATTGATACTTCTGGGTTGAAAAGAGTGCGAATTTAACTATATCAAAATCACACTGGAAAGTAATCTACTAAGTTTATTAATATCTTGTCATTAATACACACCTATAAAATTTTCTGATAAATCTCGAGAATATTATTAGATGTAGATTAAATTCGAGACAGACGAGACCGAACTCGTATTTCTCTTCCAAAAAATGTCCTTTAATGGTAACGTTCCTTTCGTGATCGTATACTAACAATAATCCCTTTGATTTTACAGAACGTTTGATTTTACTCGATACTCCACGTAAATACTCTTTTTATCACTAATAAATATTTAGCACGCTTTATTTTATCTTTGTCCTGGTATAACTCGTATAACACATTCCTATATGGATATTCATTACAACTCGTGCCCCTTTTATTCACCACAACTAATAATTTGTAGCTTCTTCCCACAAAATATAACTCGCAACTTATTACTATATTAAATACAACCTCTCTTTATGCAGTGCGAATTACGACTTCTTCTCGTGGATTACAAAGCACAATCAACTAAATTTTGAAATATAAAGCGTCACTTATTAGAATGGATTGTAATAATACTGTTCATTACAATGAATTATTTTCAACATAATGAACTAAGCGAATGAAATTCGTTAATTTCTATTTAGTCGCAACAAAGCTGTCTGTCTCGAGTTTCATTCTTGGTACACTTTGTTAATGTTGTTACGCTTGCCATTGGTTGATTCACTTAGTATTACAATTTTCTTTATCAGTAGTTTTAATCTTTTCATATTCTTGGCTATGAAAACACGATCACTAAGAAGTGGACATAACCTAATTCAAGGTATGGCAACTAAGGCAAACAGCTGTTCCTCCATCTTCCTTTTGTATGACATCACTTGTAGCTTTTTACTAATCTTTTTCAAGTGTTGCGCATTTTTTCGTGGAACAGTTAAAGCCCGTGATTTACAAGAACTTACATTAATACACTTGTACTGTATTGTACCATATTTTTGCCGAATAGGGCCCTGTGGTACAAGATACCATTATTCCCTCACCTTTGGTGTCGATTCCGACTCCCGGGCGCCCGAGCTCCTTGATTGAGGTGCCTATACGCTCACTTGAGTTCTCAGCTGAAATTCCTCTGCCAAGACCGACACGGTTCTCCAATATCCAATTTGACGGATTGAAATAGCTTTGTACTATCTTGCATTTCCGTACCTATTCATGTTACACACTGAAATTCGATTTGCCGATAAAGAGAAAATAAGTATTACATGTAGATGTTAACGCCATTGCTTCGCGATTCTCGAGCAGTTGCTTCGGTAAAGAACGCTAGAAAGAAGCGTAAATTTTTCACGAAATGCTGAACATGTTTCTGTTCCTGTGATGTGCCTGACAAATGATTAAAATGCTTACTTATTTTACATTTTTTACTTCCAAAATTGGGATTTGCCATTGCTATGATCAAGACTTTGGTGATCTACTTCTCGATTTTAAATATGTCATGATTTTCCTAAGAAGAAGAAACACATTGCAAGTCATTGAGCATTTGCTTTATATTAGATTGTTTCATAAGAAATATTCGCTTTAAGTTTGGTATTTTGTATGATTTGAATGTTTTTCTTTTGTTTCGCAATGCTGTGGTTATTATTGTGAGCATTTGTCAGTCGCCAGTTGTCAATACACAATCATAAAATGGAGGTAATAGTTTGAGACTAGAGTCTTTGTAAAGCACTGCTGGAAACAAGATTAGGTATAAATCGACTGCTATGACTGGAAGAATGTGTGACGTGACAGGTTATATCAGTGAGCATGTAGCACAATTACAGTTCCAGCTTTTCAACAATGGAGAAGAAATCAGTAAAGAGTACCTCGTCCTGGAACACCCAAGGTACGGAATATTGAGAATACGCGCAGAGTTTTGGAGGAAAATCCGCAAAAATGCACTCGTATTTCGTCATAAGAACTTGATGCATCAAAAGATACCTTATATCGCCATATTAAGACGTTTAACATTATACAGAAGCTGTAGATCCTTACCCGAACAGGCCCAACTCAGAGTGAATATCTGTCATCAGCTTGTTGCAAAACCGATGGATCATAGATGTATCAGGAAAATTGTCACTTAGATGAAAAGTGGGTATATTATTGAAATCCTGACACCGCGAAACGGATACTAGACTCCCATCAGCCTGACAAAGTCGGTTCGGCCCTAAAGCATGTTATGCGTCTAGTGGAATTTTAAAGGTGTGATTCCCTGGGAATTTGTCCCAAAATAGCACGCAATCGATGCGAATTATTATTCTCAATAACTGAAACGAGTTCATGACGTTTTGAGACAGAGATGCCCAGCATTAGTTAATCGAAATCTTGCAACAGGTCAATACGAGATCTCATACCGCTCGAACAACCGTAGAAAAAAGTCCTTAATTGCACGGGATCGAACTGCTACTACACCCACTAGCTTTGATCTTGCATCTTGCGTTAGATTACCATATGTTTCATCCATGGCCCATTTCCTGCGAGCAAGAAAATTCGAAAACATTGAAGCCTGGAGTGGGTATCACCGAATTCTTGGCATCAAAATTCAGAAATGGGTACCATCGCGAGATAATAAACTTCGCTGAAAGGCGCCTCAAGACTATAGAACCTTATGGCCATTACTTTAAAAATTAGTTAAATATCTTGTAAAAATCCATTAAAACAAAAGTTTGTTTAAAAATTGACATTACCTATGAGACGGTGTCTATGAAATGAAATATGATGCTAAAAAATCTTTACAGCAGTTGCATTAGAACATATAAATCCTTCTTATTTCCGCTAATGATACACTAAACTATAATAATAGTAAATTTGTAAAATAAAGAAATGAATTACAAAAAGAGAGAAATAGGCAGCAAAGTACAAGAAAGCACATCAAACAGCAAAACTAAAATCTTCCCATTACATTTGATAGCTTATGAGTATATTATTTCTCTACACCTGACCGTCACCAACGAAATAAGCCATTTGTCATAATATTATAATTAAAATAGCAACACATAATGACATACGTGCAATCCTCATCTGAGGAAAAAGCCCAAAGTATTATTATCGCCACTGGGGGCCGAGGTCGTTAAAGCGCGGACTCGTGAGCTGGAGGTCTGGGGTTCGAATCCCGCCAGAACCGTCCTTCCCTGACTGAGGTTTTTTCCAGGTTTTCCTCACTCCTCGTAACTGGCAAAGCCGGGGAGATACCTTAAACTTAGGCTTGGAACGTTTCCTTCCTTAAAAATAAATACTTTTCCAATTTATCATTTCATTTCATGTATCCACCGCCTGTGGTGCCTCAGTAGTAAAAACGGGCGTTCATTCATTCCAAAGAAAGTATTAATAGGAATGCGGCCCTACCAATTTCAGCTCATGGTGTAGTGTAGAAGCAAAGGAATGAAACGCATTTTAAAGGTAAAATAAATGAAAATTCATGAAATGATAACGGGGAAAACAACATTACGTCAAATAAAGAATGAAGGCACAAGAAAGGAACGTGAAATGCAAGGAATTTGTGAGTTAGTACACAGACGTAGAAAGGAATGGCATGAACACATTTCAAGAAGGTTGGAAGATCGACCGTTCCAGAGAGGAAGAGAAGTCTGGTTGCCCAATGAAGAGGTAGAATAACAGATGCAGTTTTCCTCTAGAGGTAGATACATATACTCTGTACCAACCAGAGAAAAATAAAATACCGGATAGAACAAATATAATTGACATTAATCTTGCAGTGCTTGTGTCGAATGTGACATGAGCAAAGGTGTAGATAATTACTTAAGGACATTATTTTAATTTTCTTAGATTTCACAATAAAGGTTATAAAACCTAAAATATTAGTTAGGGGGTAGTTACTTAGGAGGGTGATGTAGAGACAAACCCCAGAGTGTCATGCCAACTCAATTTGTTGTAGAGGAAACATATTTTTTGAATTCAAGATAGGAAAGCCTTCTAACACTATTTTATTATGTACAAATAATATATCCTATGAATTATAATTATAATAATAAATCTGAAAATATCTTTAAAAGTGAAGAGAGCAATTTCTACATCAAAAATTAAAAAAAATAACAGCAATTAGGAAGAATTGTAAACAAAATGGTACAATCTTAAGTATAATTACAAATGATAGCCCTGTCGGGCCCTTACCTTTTAGGAATCTGTCGCAGTAATGCTGAGGGTGTACGTCGATATCGTCCTCCAAAGACCAAGCTGTGTCTCTATTTCCCCTTATATCGTTTTACGATTGTCCAGGGGGGTCTCTATATTGCAACACAAATTGTAGCAAATATTGTGTGCCACCGCCTTAGATTTGAATTAAATTAACCAATGAGAAAGTACTGTGTAGATGTCTAAACCTTTCAGACACCTCGTGACAGATCCAAGCTCAGCATGTTTTTGCTTGTTACCAGGAAAAGTTTAATGCTACTTTAAAATATCTTATAAATAGGTCTCTGAAGTGACTGACCTCACTACCTTTAAACATACTGAAATTCCCTAAGGCGATCACGTTAAGGCAAGATACGAAATTTAAAACGAAATGAACATTATTTCCAAAAATGTTAATTAGATACACCCTTCAGCAGTACATGCGACAGTAAACGGGGTGAACGATCTTTCATGCAACCAGTTGGCTGCTGTGTCGGCGGTATGGGTGACAGGAAGTCCGCAGTAAATATAGTACGGTTTGTCGCGAGTTATTTCTAACATACATAACATAAACACTTAAAAGTTGAAAGTTTTCATCGCAAGATTTTTGCATGCATTAAATGAAGATGACCCGGATCTGAGAATGCAGTGGTTTCGGAACACGGTGCAAGAGATGAGAAGTGTGTGACGCCGATGGTGGGTATTTTGAGCAACTGTTGTATCTAAAAGTCTAAGATGATTAGTGCTCATCATTTTCTGTTTGTGTGAATTCAGTTTTGTTATGTTAACACAGTTTTTTGTTTGTTTGAAGTGTGAGCACTTTTTTTTTTTTTTTTGGCATCCTCTGTATATTCCTTTTTCTGGGGTGAGGGTAAATTAACTAAGGTTAACTCTACTTAAGTTCCGAATGTTGAAACTTTACAAAGAACATTTTTGCTTATGCTTATGCTTAGTAAGTAATTATATAAAAGGTTTCTTTAAGTAATCTAATTTCTTTAAGTCGTTATTAAACTTATTGTGATATTTAGCAGAGAGCACTGTTGGTGTCAACCATTGCAAACGATTTCCAGAACAATATGCTCTTAGACTGTAAAAAAAGCTTATATTGAATGTTTTTCAATTAGACAATATCACACACTTTTTATGTTGTAAAAACATTAATGAATCTTGCTGTAACTCTATTTGTAAAATGCACGAATAGTATAGTTATAGCCTTGCGTCCACAGCTGAACGCAAACCGCGCCAGGCCAAAGTCGTGCCAATCGCCGGCTCCTTCGCTGGACAAGTTCCCCTCACATATCTGCTTGCAAAACTTTGATCAATAATAACATACATAATATTAGTTTTATTCCATAATGAGTACTGTCTTGTGTTATAGGGTTTGTTTGACAGCTATGACTAACATTTGCATTTAGTCAAACATGTACATTTCTGTTTTAACATTTGGTAACATTTGCATATACTCCAATAACATATAATTGATAACATTGGCACGCTAAAAACCTGTAATATATAAAAATAGAAATGATACTTGCTGTCGTACAGAAAACTGCGTCTGTTCTTGTGCAGCCATAGGCGCGACTGGCGTGACCATGGTGCTCAGCTCGGAGGCAGAATAAACATAATTCTGTTTACCAATATTGACATGTGTAGTTAATTTGAGTTCTTGGCTTTCTGGTGTTTCTGAGCAAATTAAAATAGATTCACTGCAACTCGAGGAATGTTACAAAGAAGCTTTCTAAATGCATGCTCCTAGCCTTATTTGTTTGTTTTCCTCCATTATTGAAAACATTTTTGTTTTTTGGTAAAGTGCACAATAGTGGAAGATAAAGCAAATTAAACACAATTAAAATAGATGCGTTAATTTACAGTTTTTAAAAGTAGTGTAATGAAAATTTGAATGTTTAGCAGCGAACTGAATTTTTATTAATATTTTTAACAGGAACCATGAAAGTTTTACTGCTTAAACTTCAGATTTTTTAACACTGCAGTTTGTAATTTTTCTTCATAATAACTTTGTCTCATTATTTTTATTTTTACTGCTTCTAAGGAAAATTTCATTTCGTTCGTAATTAACTTTTATTACAAGCGTTTGATAACCCCCATACTTGGATACACTTGAGCCAAGCGACTCTGTAACTCCGGCTATTTAATTAAATGAAGGCTCGATAAATAGTGCGATCTGGTGCTGCTGAGAACAAAGACTTAATTTTGTGCGCTATATGGACGGGTAATATACAGAGAAACGTTTACGTAGAGACGATGACCTTGTTGAAGATTCAAGAGTGACGAAAATGAATTATTAGAAACATAGCAGCTGTATCTGGGGGTATTTATAACCGGGCTTTTTGTTGCTATTTACTTCAATGTGACTGATTCTCTGTGCCTTTGTGGGCTTCAATCGCCAAATTATTAATAACCGTCTTTTCTTTTTCTGTTCAGAAGTTTCTAAAGATAATTTTGTAACTATTTATGAGTAGAACAAAGTCTATTCCTCGTTATGCTTTCAGGGGAATGTTCCCATACTGTTGTATGTTATTATTATTATTCTCATATCAGTGCATCTTAATAAAAACAGGTTCAGTTCTTGGTCATGCAATTGCTTCATGTACAGTCAACCGCAATAAACTGCCACACCACGCGATGATCGTATCCTTGAGAAAGATTTCATTTGGCCAGGGGTCAGATCATTGTACACACATCCGTGCATTCGTGCAATGTGCCGCATATTTCTACAGTAGTGAAAAACTATATTGCAATAGCATTCATTAAATTTTTCTTTTGCAACAATGATTTTAAAAAATGTCTTCTATATCCGCATAATTTCAGTTAAATAGATTGTAAGAAAGTGAATATCTCTTGAAAATGGCTAGTTAGATATAAGGTTTTCGTAATAAATTAATTAATTAAAAATGTCGTCAAATATTAAAATATCAATGGGCATGAGCAGTTTGTCTATAGCAAATCATGAAAATGGCAGACTTTTGCTGTTGTGAAACGCATTATTTTGTAACGTTGATTGCAGATTCTAAAATGTTAATTTAGAAGAGGAATATGCTTGCTTTGCGCCCCCCCCCAAAAAAAATAAAACTTTAGCTGCATTAATTAAAGTTTACTTTCATTATAATATTATAGAATAAACAAAAAAGTTTGTTCATCTGTTTCATTCGCTTATTCAGAGTACCGCTTGAATCGTCAACATTAAAACCTGATCCTTGTTGTACTGGGCCCAGAGGTCTTTGAAAAGACTTTGCTTTCAGGCAAAACTCTTAGTTTGGATATGTAGATATTTTGTAATATCCCTGGTTTTAGCAGCTTTCAGGAGAATCTCAGTTGTGTAAGCTCTCTCGAGGTTAGTTTCATAGAACTTAGCTTTCCCTTTAGCTTTTGTAACTAATCCAGTTGGTTAAATTATTTTTAAGAGGTGTGTTTCCATTCTTGTTTTTTAGCATTGGAAAGGACTTTCTTAACTTTATAAAACTTTGTCTTAAAGCCCTTAAACATATCCTGTTGTAGTTTAAGATATATTTATTTTTGGAGGAGTTTTGCATTATACCTATCCAATCATCAACAGTGTATGTGATCCTCTTTACGTTTTCTTCAATCTATTTGAACAAAATTTTGATCACATGTCATTTACGAATAACCCTTTCTTCGGTACACATGGCAAAAGCAGTGAAATATACCATTATCAGTTAAATTAGTGAAATACACCACAATTGTCTTATTTCTGTTTAAGCTCCTTTACCTGCCGGTTTTCCAGAACAACATAGGAACATGGATTTATGTACTTTGAAACTCGATATGTCAGTAACACGTGGAAAATGCTGGAATCCTATGTTATGTTAAACGATAGAGTTTCGTTAGACGATTATGAGGATATATATCTCCTTAGCTTACAAATATCAATTTTGATATATATCAAATATCATATCAGTTAAGTTTGAAGGCCTAAATATATAAATAGAGATAGGGGTATCTATTTATTTTTGGTCAGAATTTTGCCCAAATTTATCTACTGAGAGGTTTGCATATTAAATTGTTTCTTGACAACTTTATAATGAAACATAAGGAGTTATTACTGGGACATGTATGCAAACCTTACAAATATTGTTAACTAAAAGATAAGGCTAGAACCTACATATTTATGAGAACATAGGATATGATGTATTTTTATGCAGTAGTTATTTATTATCTGAATGTGTCTTACTGCTTTCTCTGTTGGAGTGCTGCAATGGAGTCTACATGACTGGCATTTTAGCGAATTCCCAATTAATTGCCGTTGTACCCACAAAAATATTTTTGAAAAATGTGTTCAAATGATGTTTGATTCTGCTTACTAGGCACCAAAAATGACGATGAAAAACAAACGATTCTTCGAGTTTGTTAACCAGCAAAATTGGATCATTGGGTGTGCGAGTTAGCGAAAATGTTAAAAATCCTCTAGCGGCCGAAATTTTTGTTTTCTCTCAACGAAATTCGGAATTTGCCGTTGAAACAAAATAAGAAAATTTCTCTGTGAAAATCAATGAAATAAAACTATTAGGAGTGGGAGTTTACCTGAAATTCAAAATGTAAAAATTGTTCTAGTGGCACCAATATTTGCTTTTTTTTTTTTTTTTTTTTTTTTTTTTTGGCAACGAAATTCAGCATATGCCATTAAAAAGTTTTTGAAAATCAGAGAAATGAAACCCTTAGGAGTTCGGGCTTGCCTGAAAACCGACGTTAAAATTCGTAAACTGGACTTGCTGAGGAATTCATTTATTCCTGTCTGACAGATTTTTATAATTTATTTGTAATGGCTGTTGAAAGCAGTTTTACTGTAGTTTAAAAAAGTTATGAGGCATGTGTTCAAAACTCATGTTTGGCTTATATCGTCCATGCAGTGATAGGCACGTAATATGCAGAGACAGAATGATTTAACAACTGTCTAGCCCACTCAGAAAACAACCATGTTTCAAGTTGTAAGTTTTGACACACACATACACAGTATATTATATCCTTGCATGCACTACCAACCGTTTAAAACCAAGATGGGAAATTGCCTTCCGTTCTGCATGACAAAAGGTTGACAGCAGCACGACGTTTGGAAAAACAAAAACCATCCGACGGCGAGCCACAAGATGTTCAATAAAAATAAATAAAGAAGATAAAAACGTGGGAAAAGCGACCCAAAATGTCGCACTAGGCACGATATAAGGCAGAGAAAGAGTTTATATAATTGAGAATTTAGGGAGCCGGTTACAGAACCTGGTGACATGGCAAGCGATTGGGAGGATCCGATAGTTCTGGGGTAAGAATTATTTCAAATTAGCTCGTTAAGCATTTGCATTTTGAAAAAAAAAACAAGTTGCGCAAAATATTATTCGTGAATTTGCATCAAGACCAACGCGTTTCGAAAGTTTCCAGCATTCCTTAATCTTCAAGCACGTGATGTGTTCAAATACTTCTGTTAATAAATGAAAGCAGAAGATCCATTATTGAGATAGGTAAGTTTTTGTCATCTCTGTGAATGACAACAAAGGTTTCCCTTTAATAATAGTGACTTTACTGCACGTTTTAATAATAAGATTGTCAGCAATCCACTGTTGAATTACACGCAGCGAGGTGAAGTGGTTCTAAGGAATTTGTAAAAAACATACGTACCACAGACTTCACACATTTTTTAAATATTGGCACTAGTACAAAATAAATAGAACATGTTTCTCTAGATCTTATATTCTTCATACAGAAATTCGTCAAAAAAGCCGAATTTTATTGAAATTTTATCTTTTTACCTTCAAATAGAAATATAAACGATGTCTAATTTTAATCATTACATGTTGCCAAACATTATTGTTTGTAAAACATAATTATTTATAACATACATTTGAACGATTTCCCCACAAGGCAGTACAAAATAAAACTGTGGAAAATAATATAAAGTTATGCAGCAAGGTAAATGAGTGTAGAAAAATAAGTTTACACCTAAAAGTAACGACCTAATTGCCTCGCACGCCGAAAGTTATCGCAAGTCAAAGTAACACAATTGACTTCCCGCTTGGCCCTTACACGCAGCTAACAGGTTCCGTATATTCCAAACATAATTTAAGAAACTTTTTAATGAGATATCTTGGTGGAACATTAAAATGATATTGACAAATTTCTGTCTAAGGTAAAAATCAGCCGATATTCTGTTTTCAAATTTTGCGCAAGGAAGTTAGTCATATGTGAATTAATTTATGTATATCTCTGTTTAAATGTGATACACGTATTCACAGAGAAATTCTATCAGATAAAATGTCTATCATTGTTTTTTTTTTTTTTTTGTATCCTTTGAAATAGTCCATTTTTACAATTATATGATACATTTTTCGAATTAATATAGTACTAATAGACCTAAAGAAAAACTCTGTTTACATAATATCATATCTCTCAGTTGTATTTTTAAAGTGCCCTTTTTTCCGATTTCATATGCAATGACGTTCTCTGTTGAGGTACTTCTGCGACAGATCGAGTTTTATGTCGCAATGAGCTGTAATCAAGCCTCTTCTTGAAGATTATTTTGAATTGTCGTAATAACAGTATAAAAGTCTTCACACAAGAGTTTTTCTTAGATTTGGAACATTTCTTCGCCATAGTGTTTTAACGCGACTGTTTTCTAGGCATTGCCTGAGAGATTTTGAATTTTTCCAAGGTAGTGGCAGTTTTCCAGATTGCCCTTCATTACTTGTGGATGAGTTTTCAGTTTTTTCACCGAATATGTGGAAAATAAATGCGCATGGAATCTATGTGGATATGTAAAGTGATCATATATGGTTATTGATTTAAATACCTTGCAACATGCAAAGATAAATTTCACACTAGAGATGCAAGTTCCGGATTCACTTCTATAATTTTGGAGGCAATATGTGGCAAGGTCAATTGATTTGAACTCTGATAAATAGCATCTTTCGTTCATCTTTTCTTTTCCCAATGTGAAAAAGTTTTCTGAAGGCTCTTGGGACGAAACTAGCCGATTTTGGAAAATCTAACCACTTTAGTACAGTTTGGTTTTTATTTTGGCAACAGCTTGACACAGAATTCCACTCGATCTTCGACGTCTCTCTGCAAACTTCAGTTAAAGATATTTTTCCTTGGTGTTACTTAAACCGAAACCGAAGTGACCAATTACTGCTCTAAATCGAAACATATTCGATCATTTACTTCCTTCTCTGTCTAAACTTTTGGTGAGAATGGAACAAAACTGCTACGATCCACTAGGCTGAAAATATCTGTACAAGGTAGGTCTGTTGTTCATGATGTTTTTCTTACAAAGTATAGATTATATCGCATACTGTGCAACATCGGGTGTTTGCATATCTTGTTCTTCAAGACAGTTACTTTGTTGTACATACTTTATTCTGGCCTGACTTTTGTATATCATCAATTCATTACTTTTGAAATATAAAACAGTGCTTTGGATTATAGCTCATAACATCTTTCGTGCTACAGAGCTTCTAGAATATGTCCTTACCCCTCGTACGGGGTTTTGCATCTCGGCAACTGGACATGGCATAGCCGGCCGCGCCCGTAGCTCGACCTCGCTTCGTAAAACTGTGTATAAAATCTTATCTTAGAGCAAATGCTGGAAATGTACAGACAGGCCTTTACTCGGGTAAACGCATTCCAACTGACACGATTTAGTTCGATCATTGTAATGTTTCTGATTTCATTTTGTTTGTTTTCCTTCATTTCTTCCAATGTGTGAGGATTTAATTTGTACATTTTGTCCTTCAGATTACCCCACAAATAAAAATTACACACTGTTAGACAGAAGCGGAAAATATCCGATCTAAGGCCCTAAACACATATTAACAGCAGTTGTTTAACAACATTATTTTAATAAGTTCATTTTCATATGCTTTTAAATAACGCGAAGAATATAATGCTCAATATAAAGTCACAAACATTTAATAGTAATAGGTATTTAGTTATATTAATATAAGAAGTTCATTTACGTTTGTTATTACGTAAGATAAAGCCTATAATATTTGATTTGAAACTCCAAACATTCATTGGTAATATGTTTCCAATCATGTAAATTTAATAAGTTAATTTGCACATGTTTTAATGTTAGGTAATGGCTTTAATTTTCAAGTCAAAAAACAAATATTTGTTGGTAATACGTTTTAAATCGTATAAATCTTTTAAGATCATTTGTATATATTTCATGTATCAGATAAGGGCTATTACAATGTATGTCTTAATGTTTGTTTGTTGGCCTTTATGACAATATTTATAATATAAAAATGTAACGGTTCAAAGGAACACATACATAACCAAGAATATGAAAAGATTAAACTACAAATAAGAAAAGTGTAATATTAAGTGAATCAACCAATGACAAACGTAGCAACATTAACAACGTGTACCAAGAATAAAACACAAGACAGACAGCTTTATTGTGACTAAATAGAAAGTAACGAATTTTATTCGCTTAGTATACGTATGTTGAAAATATAATACATTGTAATGCATAGTAATATTACAAGGTGAACCATACGATTCTAAAAACATGAAAGGTTATTATCATATTGTCAAATTCAATAACGAAAACATCAACTGCTAATCGATAGGGAGCTAAATGTGTTCTTTGATGTGCTAAATTATGTAAGGGCAACATAAGTTTCATCGTGTTTATGGTGAGTTTAATATGAATTTGCAATGCTGCTGTATCTTTCTTTGGAAAAACAGGTTAACATTGGCACAACTGAAAGAGAAACAGCTGATTATAATGCATTGATAAACACTTCTGAGAAAGGTTGAAAACGACAACATTCTAAAACTTTGTATACAACAGGTATTTATTAACTGCTGCTGGGCTTACACTGGTGGCAGTGAAAAACAATGAAAAAGTAATGAATATTTAGCGAAATACTTAAAAACAAACCAGTTAACATAATTAGATACATGTTAACCTAGAATTAAATAACCACATCTAATTTAAATACCTGTAGAATTAATTTTACACATATTTACATGCCAGTTAATTAATGAAGTACACTTTACATAACTAATAAATCTGCCTAAAGGTTCATCAATTTAGTTAAATACGTCAATTCAATACATGTCTACTTAATTTTACACATATACACTTAATTAAATACATTTCACCTAACTAAAAACACGTCAATTTAATTAAATACATCAAACTAATTGAATGCATGTCTACTTAATTGTACCAATATTCTTTTGATTAAATAAATTTCATTGAAAGCACGTAAATTTAGTTAAATACGTCAAACTAATTGAATACATGTGAACTTAATTTTACACACATTAACTTAATTAACCACATTTATTTATTAGCATTATCAAATATAATTCAACACATTTTGGCTTAAACACTTTTCTGCTTGAATAATAATATATTCAACCTAATTTTTTGACTAGTGTTTTAACGCCCGTTTTTACTACTGAGGCACCACAGGTACAGACAATACAGGAAATGATAAATTGGGAAAAGAGGATTTTTTTAAGGAAGGAAGAGTTCCAGGCCTAAGTTTAGGGTACCTACCCGGCATTTGCCATTTATGAGGACTCAGGTAAACCTGGAAAAAACCTCAGTCAGAGAGGACAGCTCTGGTGGGAATCAAACCTCAGACCTCCCGCTGAGGAGTCCGCGCCTTAACGACCTCGGCCACCCGTGGCAGTTTATAATAAAGTTAAGCAAAACTAGTCAATTAAATACATAAAGAGTTAAACAATATTTCAAGTGATCCGTGAAAAGCTTATATTTGAACCTAATTAGTAATTACATTAAAATCTACTTATATCAATTAAATGTTTCTACATATACAATGTTGTTAGTACTTTTTGGTACCACCTATAAGTTTTACTTATAGGAGAAGCAGCAATGTGTTTTGAAGTTACAGGTAAAGTTTCATGTTGGTGGAACAATGCATGCATGTAAATGAGATATGAGCCAATGTGATCCCTGATCCCTGTAGTAAGGACCTCTTTCCAGGGCTGCCTTCAGTTTTCTCTGACAATAAGCTTTTTTCATAATATTATTTCGTTGATCTACTTATTTTCTACTCTACTATGATGAACAAAATAGTTCTGTCGGCTTCCGACTAGACATTTTAAAGCATCATATTCTAAACAAAATATATTTAGTATTATACATTGTTACCACCGTTATTGAAGATGTCTTGCCAGCGTGATGGAAGACAGTGAATTCCATTGTGACAGAAGGGGAGAGAGAGCAAGATGCAAAGTCTGGGGGAAATGGTTAGTGCAATGCTAGAGTCTCCAATCAAGAAAGATAATGGTTTCTCGAGCCACGTTATCATGCAAAAGAATACCTCCTTTACGTTTCACCAATCCAAGCTCCTTAGACTTCAGATTTTCATTGACACGTTCCAATTGTTTAGAGTACACAATGACGTTGATTGTTTGGCCAGTGGCAGAATTGCACAATTTACCTAACACCTTTTGGTGCAGTGGATTCATTCATTTTTCATCTCATGTCAGCAGCCTATCAAGAAAAGGCCTCTACTGATTTGACAACCATGCAAAATAGGCATCAGCTCCTGACACCTTTTGAACCATTGTCAACTCATAGGGAATGCAGCCGACCGAGTTTATATCTTCTTCCTAGCTGACGGATGTAGAGCTGTATAAATTGTGCACTAACGTTGAATTGCTGTGCCACGTCCTCACAAGTCTGTATGATGTTCGCCTCAATTGTCGCTAAGAGAGCCCCGTTATCCTTTATTGCTGGTCTTTCTGTTCATGGTTAATCCTCGAGGGTTTCGTTGCCTTCCTGAAACTTTGCAAACTATTTTTGCGCCGTCCGTTCATTCACAGCAGGAAGACCGAAAGTATTTCCGTACCGCTTCGGTGTGCTCATGTTTGACTGCGCTTCCCGGAACACTGGACAATTTTAATATATCAGTTACATAGTGTTAACTTTAACGGTTCTTCTCCCATTAACTTTGTTGTACATTTAGCGGTTGACTACGCTTGAAATTTGAGCATAGCGAAAACAACGACCATAGGCACTTTTTGTAGAGCTGTACTACACTTAATTAATGGTACATTGTATTTACAAACATTTGAAATACGTTTTACCAGCTGTTTCCATTATTGCCTAGCCCTAGTCACCTTTCACTATTCCTTGCTACCCTGTTCCTTTTACCGTTTAATCCTAATCAATGATTCTTTGTTGTGTTTAATTTCTGGGACTGAAAAATGAAGTCAAAAAAAAAAAAAGGCAGGATATTTACTGATATTTAAAGTTATTGGATTATCTTCTGGAAGTCTAACCAGAATATTTCACTAATTTTGGCTGGTCTGATAATGTTCTGACACAAATTTATCAGATTTCGCTGCTGCTGAGGATGGA
Source organism: Metallyticus violacea (assembly GCA_030762175.1). NCBI lineage: Eukaryota > Metazoa > Arthropoda > Insecta > Mantodea > Metallyticidae > Metallyticus > Metallyticus violacea. The sequence continues at coordinate 73,532,258 of CM060836.1, forward strand.
AAAAATCCTACTTATTTTATATATTTTTACATTCTTTGGATTTCTCATTCTATACTAAACGAAATTGGTTACTAATAAGGTAATAAACTGCAATTGAAAACTTTTGAATAGCTATGTATGTTGTTTTATGGGAAAACTGCAATCTTCTACCCTTCCAAGCCTACTCTAAAACACATAAAAACCTTTTTAGGGTATATGCATGTTCCTAACAGAACAATCGCGTGTCTTTTGTTTTTATTATGACCCCTCTCCACCATTACATGGCAGTAATAAACTTGTATGTATGCTGTTGTTAGAGGCAGTACTTCTAGTATGATTAATATGAAGGTACTTTACAATGTATGACTTTTGTTCTACATCACGAAGTGAATATATGATATAGCAATTATAAATGAACAAAAATATGTGGACAACTTTGCTAAAAGGAGATATTTTAACAGTATCGGCGAAATTATAATATCAGCTCGAATAATATACGACTTTCAACTGTTCAAATATTTGACAAAAAATAAAAAAAGAATGTGAAGAGTAAAGGAGTTCAATTGTTTAAACAAGAGACAAACTATGTTGACTGTATACAGTGTTTTTCACTTTTAACACTTGCATCATACATATCTTGAAAGTCTGGTTTTTGTAACGTTATAAGTAAACGATAAATGGAAAACAATCATAGGATAATATCAGAGGGGGTTCTAAAGTCAACTTAAGGTTTATGCTAAAATTAAAAATAGTTACTCTGAAGCAAGTTCAAAAAGTGTAATTTTTTGGATGAGTATAAAATGAAAAATAATTTTAGGATCGTGTTTCGAACTTTCTTTTTTTCCGCGGAGTGTTTCTGTAGACAGACTGTATTGACGAAGGTATTATAACAGGCAGAAGAAAAATTTTTTTACCGGTGGCATTTCAGTGAACAAAAATATTTACTGACGAATAAGTTATTAAGAAAGAAAAAGGTAATGACCTACGGAGAGTCATTAATAATCTGAAAGATTTAATACACGCATTAATTTGAAGATTTCAGCAAAGAAAACAAATTCTATAGCATTTACAGGATATATGTTGTAAATTATTATTTGCTAAATACTTGAACAGGTGTTCAATTTTAATGATCTTGGTTTTAACATAATTATAATAAGATGTTCAAGAAAACTTAAATATGAAATGAAAAAAAATTAGGCAAAGAAATGGAGCCGTAAAAATAACTTTATAACACACAAATTTCTATAAAATAATTCCAATGCTCATGTTGTCCTATGGTGAAAACTGGATCATAGAATAGAGCAGAGGTTGCAGAAACGAAATTCATAAAGGTCGACGTCTTTATATACCGATATCCTCTCCTAATTCATAAAATTAACGCGTAGTTTTCTACTCATCTAAACATATATAATTTTAATTAAACAACTTAAAACAAAAGGGAAAATGTAGAAATATACAGGGCTAGTTAAACATCCCACACCGCCTAAATAACTTTTGAAAACCTGGTTCAGTAACATGAAACTCTGTGTTTGGGATAGCATACTGAGAATTCAAAAATGATATAATCGACTTTTTTATACTTACGGTTCACATTTTCTAATAATGCTCAAGAGAGTTTCAAAAAGTACCCACACTAGACTGAGTAAAAATTTATTGTTACTGAATCAAGAAAACGAAAAAAGATGAAGTCATTCTGCCCAAATGGATTTGTCAACAGACACAACTGGGGACACCGGTCATACTAAATCCACAATGGATGAAGGAGAACCACACGCAATATTAATATAAACGTAATGTTCGCCCTGTGTTGTTGGTCATGATGGTGGTCTTTTTTTCTTTAGAGAAGCGTTCAACGCTTATGGATGTTTGCATTTGCTTCGAAATCAGGTAGTACCGGCTATCGCAAGCTTGTTTCCACATCCACTCAGCCGTGGGCTGCCCAGGGATGACATCTATTTCCAACAAGATGAAGCTCTAGCCCACTATGGACAGAGTGTTCGTTAGAGCTTAAACCAGTTTTTTCCACAACGATGGATTGGTAGGAGAGGTCATACGGAGTGGCCAGCAAGATCCCAGATTTGTCGCCTCTGTACTTCTTTTTTGCGGGTCATTTGAAGTCAGTAGAATATCGAGAAAGACACCCACTGAAAAGATCTGCAGAAGCGGTTCAAGACACTCCTAAGGCCTGTTAAGTCATTCCTTAAACGGTTTCTATGATCGATTGGCACCTTGTTGAGGGCTACCATTTTGGACGCAGAATTTGGACGTTGAGCTAGCTGTATTTTATTTTTGTTTAGGAAGGAGAATTTTATTTTTCGCTACACTTTTTTGTTTCCTTGAGCTAGCAACAATAAATTTGTACAGAAGTATCTAGTTTGAGTACTTTTTGAAAAGCTCTTAATAAGCATTATGCAAAAATGTAAAACTATAAACCGCCACGGGTGGCCGAGGTCGTTAAGGCACGGACTCGTGAGCGGGAGGTCTGCGGTTCGAATCCCGCCAGGACTGTCCTCCCTGACTGGGGTTTTTTCCAGGTTTTCCTCAGTCTTCATAACTGGCAAATGCCGGGGAGGTACCTAAACTTAGGCCTGGAACGCTTCCTTCCTTTAAAAAAAAAAAAAAAATCCTTTCCCGGTTTATCATTTCATTTCATGTATCATCGGTGTCCACCGCCTGTGGTGCCTCAGTAGTAAAAACGGGCGTTAAACACTACTCAAAAAAAAAAAAAATGTAAAACTATATTACGTATTTCATTTAAAATAAGAGAGTTGCAGCTACTTGCGGTTGCCTCAAAAGTTATTTAGGTGGTGGGGGATTTTTAACTAACCCTATATATTAACTATGGAGTAAAACCGCTTTCTTAATTATAAACCGAAGAAACACAGAAGTGTAGGCAAAGAAAAAACCAGAAATTTATCCATCCCTTGAACCTCGGCACCCTTCACGGATCTGTAGTTGTCTTCTGAGGTCGGATCGTCCGTCAGGCGCAATTATGTCAGCCCAATATAAGATAATGTTCTTAATTGCATTATGAACTTAAAATAAGCTTGAAAAAGCCGAATTTCTAGCTAAACTTGTTAAAACACAAATTCAAATCTCAATGAAAGGCATCATAAATCATATAAAACCAAAAAAAAATGTACAATTTATATAATTTAATTTTTTTAATAGTGTTTAACGCCCGTTTTTACTACTGAGGCACCACAGGAACACAGTTGATACACGAGATGAAATGATGTATTGGGAAAAGATTTTTTTTTAATGAAAGAAACGTTCCAGGCCTAAGTTTAGGGTACCTCCCCGGCATTTGCCAGTTATGAGGACTGAGGAAGTCCTAGAAAAAAAACCTCAGTCAGGGAGGTCCTGGCGAGAAACGAACCCCAGACTTTCCGCTCTCGAGTCCGCGCCTTAACGATCTGCCACTCATGGTAGTTTAAATACTGTGAAGATGATAAAGTGCGTCAGGGGCTCCTTAAATCTAGTGAGACCTAATGTAATTAAACCATAGGGAAGCCAAGAAAACACCCGGAATGGAACCCTAGACCTCAGGAATATAGTCAGGAACGCTGAACATTAGAACATTAGAACATTAGAACGTTATATGCATATTGGCAAAAACAACCGTATTGGTATATCACATAAACCTAACCAACGTTGCAATTAATTTTTTACACTGAAAACTAAACTGTTCTTAAAATACAGAGTGATCCATAAAGTGTTATAAACCAATATCTCTTTAATGGACACATTTGCCTATGACGTTATTATGAAGCCCCTTTACTGCAATAAGTGTGGAAAAAGTTACCAGCTTTATTGGTCTATTTCAGAGATATTATGGGCTAACTTGAACATACTATGCTGCAAACAGTTACATTCAAGATATATTATCATCCACTTAGGCTTAGGCCTATATCAAGAGAAAGAAAACAGAGAAATACTGTTCTCTATGTATATATTATCATGAAATAGAAACAAGAAACTATTCCTAATGGAACTCAAAACAAACCGGGAAATCGTTTTCCTTGCTTTCACTTACACCCTTTACACGAATAAGTATTATGTCATCGTAAATTTAGGCAAATAAGAAATTCTTTATACGCTGTTTAACATGAGTTTATCCTTTATTGCTTCAATACTACCAGGGAGTTCTTACACGATGTTGCAGTCGCAATAAAAGAAAAGCTTGTGTTAGGCATGTTTACCGTATACTTTACTTGCGGGACAAGGGCCTAGGGAGTGGGGATATATGGTGAGTTGGGGAGGGGTTGCTAGGGCAGGCGAGGAGTGGCGAACTCTCAGTGGAACACGAACAGGGACGATGGGTGTGCAGCAGGAGGAACCTGAGGACGAACTGCGTGACGCCAAGAGAATATGGACTCGCCATTTGATGACGAGCGCTGCCCTCGCCTCAAGGTGGGTGCTCTGTCCGTTTATTTTTCCTTCATCATTTTAAAAATATGATACTCCATCAGCGGTCCTCCTGTATTATTTTCGTTTAAAAACGTTGATTTTTTTTTCTTCTTTATATTTTAATTTTTCCTCTTCAGTACTTATTCTTCATCTCAGTTCGACACCTGTGTTTTTTATAGTCCAATGTTTTCTTTAATATAATATAAAAATTATACACATTTTTAAAATTTACAACTTTTGTTTTAAGTACTTTGATAGGCTAACAATTAAATTAAGTACATTTTGAGGAAATATCTTTATTTACTCTGTGGTAACGTTAGATCCAGGATTTAAAACATGTGAACATGTGAAATTGTTCTAAAATTTCCTTGACACAACTGTGCGATCTTTTTCCCCTTTAAAGGCTAATTTTTCTGTTTGTTTGTTAACATGTTACATTTACGTATTTATTGTTTGATTTAAAAATATTTGTCGTTGCGTTATATAAAATATTTTACATTTTTAATTTTTTTTTTCTTTGAAGTGGAAACGAATTACTACATATTTCCTAATTTGCCATTGTTTAGGACTCTCATTATTTTAATTAAGACATCAAAAGCCTGGTTAAATATCCTAAGCCAGGATAACTTGGGAGCAGGTACTATGCAGTGGTGGAAATGGGCTCTAAAGTTGTGAATACACTCTGACATGTAAATTGGGAAGGCGATATTCTTCTTGCTGCTGTTCTGTACTATCTTGCACTTACTTCCACATGTCTTAACAGAGCTTTCTTGTTTGTAATGCTTTTATGCTGTAGCGAACAATTTTTACCAAGGCCTCACATCTTCCATCAGTAAATGTTACCAATGCATAATAAAATGCAGAGTAGTAAAAGTGCAGTGAGAATGAATGAAAACAAACATTATCTACATACTTTTTAATTAGATTGTGTTGCTTATTGTCTCTTTGGGATTCAGAGGTCGTCTATGAAGATTTGTTTTCAGGAGGTTTGTGTCGAAAGATGGAAAATATAAAATAAAACGATAAAAAAAAAAAAACATAAGCAAGCAATGTGTACCTTTTTCATTGCCATCTCCAAAAGAGTAGTTTATTCAAAAAAAAGTTAAACAATCATAAAAACAGTATTAAACTATTAAAAGTGTTAAGGTCATTTTTATTTGTTTTATTTACGGACGCTTTTTAGCATCTCAGGCCGTCAGCGTCCCATTCAACTCAGGGCGTGGAACGGTCGACCAATTTTGCTCAGAGGGCTCTACTTTCAGGCTTGAGGTTCTTTATCGTGCTGCGAATTTACGACACGGGACCCACGGCTTTACTTCCCTTCCGAAGGAAGCCATCCGCCCGAAAAAAATCCACGGTCCTGGCCGGGATTGAACCCGCGATCTTCAGTTATGGTCAACTGAACAATACATATGCAATGGTGTATGTATTATGTACCACCGAAAAAGCAGACTCTACAGTATATGAAAAAACAAAACAATGTCAACATTTTAACTTTCCGGAGCATTTTAACTTAATACATCTATTTTGTGTAATAATATTCAGAATATTAGGAACTGACTCCCAATTTTTTATCTTCTGATAGGTGTACTGTAATAATTTTCTACTTTTGCTGTTTACCCTCCTCTGGTAGTGGAATTTATAAACCAAAGCCCGAACCAATCGGGGTTATACATACACTTAACAGTCCACCGTGAACACATTACAAACACAGAAAAGAAGCAGGCCCACACTTAAAGAGATCAAATGAAAAATGAATTATGAATCCGTGGCAGAGAAACCGGCATGTTCCGTTTGTGAAAATGTCTGCTAGAGTATTTGAATAGGTCCTAAGCATTACTGCTTGAGCTAACATGTTATGTGAAAATAATAACGTAATTATTTATATTTTAATTCTATAACGAGAGTGGACATTCTTGAGTTGCTCCTCTATTTATGTCTGTTTAGTATTGGTGTTTTTCTTAATCCATTTTGATAATATTTGTGTTTAACAACACACACACTTTGTATTATAGTAATTAAGTCTTATGAAATGCTCACAATATCCATTATTTATTTCTATTAAGTCTATCACTTATAGGATGAGGAAGAGCATTCCTCCACAGTGCCAAAAGATCATGGCCACGATCCTCTTGGTTGACTGAGTGACCGTGGCCTCTAGAGGCGGTGCTTCGCCATGTTTACGCCACTTCATTGATTCTCTTTTGGACAAGGGATCATAGTAGGGGATCATAGTTTCATCTCCTATAACAATGGTTTGCATAACTTCGCTCTCGTTGCCACGCCAGACAACAAATGACTCGTTGGTGCTATTGGACTGAGGAAAGAAGTCTAGGCATCCATCTTGCACGAACCCTATTTGTGTTTAAATATTCATGAATAATTCGAAGGACTGTTGTTTTAGAAAGACCGAACCTTGCTGCTATTTCTGTAACTTTGCACTGTCGGTCTTCCATAATTTCTCCTTCCACAAGAGCGAGCGATGTTTTCAGGAGTGAGCACCTCCAAGGGCCGACCTGCAACTCTTCGTCTTCAATGCTTTCTCGACCCATTCGAAAAAGTTTGCCCATTCTTTTACGGTAGAATATGAGGGGGATACTTCCCCATATACACCGTCCAATCGCTATTTAATTTCATTTGGAGTAAGTGCTTCTTTTGTGAAGAAGTTAATAACAGATCGATACTCCATATTGAACATATTACAATCTTCTACACATAGCCTATTTTATGTAACTATATCTGAACAACTGAACACAGCGGAGCGGAAGTTACGGCTGCAATTATTTACTTAACAGATAAGGTATAACATCAGATAAAATTTTTGTGAAGGCAACAGTCCTTATCCGGCGAGGCCGGAAACTTATGGACCTACCGTCGTACTAAAGGATATGGGTTGACATTCTTATCCCCTTGTAACTATATCCCCAAATCACCTAGAATTAATTTTTTAAGCTCTGCTTAATATAGCGTCAATCTTATTAAAAGAATGTATCAGCGACTGAGCATTTTTCTTTGGAAACTAACAGAACATTCGAGCAGCGTTGCCTTTCAACTTTCTGAAGTGAATGGAGTGAATAAGACTACCAGACAAGTGGTTATTATTTAGCGGAACTGTGACAAATTACCTCGTTTAAAGTGGATATTTTCTGAATGACTGAGCTAGAATTGCACGTCGTCTCTTAGGAAATGGTCCCACAACGAAGAGACAGCTGAAAGATTGTGCTTAGAAATTTGGTCATTACTTTAGAAATGAATCAGTATTCAAGCAGTAATGAAAGCATTGCAGTATCTTATAATTTGTATGTAACACAACTTGGATATGCACGTTATTCTGCATATCTCAGCATGCCACCACCTTTCAAGACCCGGTTAGTATAATAAGACTCGCAGTGGATATCATCAAGTACTATGGAAAGGAGAGGTGTGTGTTTGTTTGTCATCGATTTAGTGTTCGTGGCGTTCTGAACTAAAGTTACTGAAAGACCTTTCCTGCATACCCTCCACTCTTCCGTGTTTAGCGTTTCCATACGGAATTAAAAGCATTTGAAGGCAGGCACTATACTAGCGGCACAGAAGTTTGGAATCTTTGTGCTACTCTCTATACTAATTTTGAATAGATTCCTGAACAAGAATTACAGGGGATTTATTGATGAAAAGCTAAAGGCTCATTATACAGAATTGAGTAAAGAAATAAATAATTAATGCCAAGTTGGCCTTGTACAAACGGTTTATTTTATGGTACCGGGGGTGGTTGATTTGCTTCAAGGTTTGTGCATAAAAATAAACAAAAATTTATCTGCAGATATTTTATTTTTTTCATAATTGGAAGAATGTATAAATTCACCTTAAATGCTATAAGTATCTAATGATTGAAGCATACAAATATGGTCTAGTAGCGCGGAATTTGCTTCCATCGTCTTGAAGCAACCTCGCCGGGCTTTTAAATAGCAAGGTTTGACTGTTATACGAGATGATTCAATGCATGTGATATAAATGTGTTTAGTGGATCAAATTGTGTTTTATATTACACAAGGAGAGTTTGTATTTCTGGAGTGAGTTACAACATTATTTTTATTTATTTATTCATTTATTTATCCTAGCAACAGGTTATGGGGCCTTCTCTTCCGCTCTACCACGCAAATATAACCAGCGAAAATACACAGCACAATATGCATAGTTATATAAAATACAGAATAAAAGCCAAATTAAAGATATGCACTGTATGTAAATATTATATATTTTAATATATTTAGAAAGTTGATAAATGTCGTGGTAGAATTCCACTTATTTTTCAATAATTTTTCTCGAGTACGGAGGAGGAGGTGAAGAAGAAGAAGAAGAGGAGGAGGAGGAAGAAGAAGCAGAAGAAGAAGAAGAAGAAGAAGAAGAAGAAGAAGAAGAAGAATAAGAAGAAGAGAAACGAGAGACTAACTGTTGTGTTTCCTACAGCTGAGGAGATGGCAGTTTAATCTACGTTTAAATTGCTTTATTATCCGACAATCTCCGACTTCAGGAGGAAGGGAGTTCCAGATTTCTGGGAACTGATACGCTGAATAAGTTGAGTAGAAATGTGCTCGATGACGAGGGATAGACATTAAAGTTATATTCCGGGTTCGAGGTAAAAAAAGACAGGAATACGAAGGTGCGGAGGTACGGAGGATTTTGAACAGGAGCGTAAGGGAATAGAAAGTCCTATATTCTTTTAGAGGTAGTCTAACAGTTGATTGCGTAGGGGTGTTACATGATCAAATTTACAAGTGTTGAAGACGAAACGAACACAGGCATTATGAATGTGTTGTAATCTGTCTACCTGCCCGGTATTCAGGTTGGATACAATAATCAAAACCCCCACGGGTGGCCGAGGTCATTAAGGCACGGAATAGTGAGCGGGAGGTCCGGGGTTCGAATCCTGCCAGGACCGTGCTCAATGACTCAGGGTTTTTCCAGATTTTCCTCAGTCCTCATAACTGACAAATGCCGGGAAGGTACCCTAAACTTAGGCCTGGAACACTTCCTTCCTTAAAAAAATTCATTCCCAATATATCATTTCATCTCATATCATGTGTCCACCGCCTGTGGTGCCTCAGTAGTTAAAACGGGCGTTAAACACTATTAAAAAAATCAAAGCGAGGTATAACAATCACTTGAATGAAATTCCTTTTAAGTATGAGAATATTCTATTGCAAGTATGGTTGCCTGGCTGTCCCATTCTAGATCAGAGTCTATATATAAACACTTGCTTTTTTTTTTTTTTTGCCGGCTGGTATAATTAATAGCATTATTGTGTATCATGATGGGTGGTACATCGTTTGAGTTTATTTTACGTATTGCATAGTTATGTCCCACCCCTTTAGCCCGTGACTTATGTGGATTCAGTTTTGTGTCCAAAGGGAGATGGAGGTTAGATTTTCATTTACAACAGTCACGGCGCCATGCGGTGTGAAAGAAATCGTCAGCGTATAGACATTGTGTTAGGAGAGAATATCCATTTCTACGGGAACTGCAGCAAGCGATGGGGTGATGGTGGTTATTGACAGACGAAGCGTTCTCAATCACCCTAAGGCTACCTTTTCTTTCATAGAATTTCTGACAAGTTTCAGAGCCTTTGTTCCTATGGATGAATATTCAATACTGTCCGGTGTTGAAATCCAAAGAGTTGAAATCTCCTTTTCTCCAGGATCTCACGCCCAAGCAGCAGTGTCTATCAGTTCCGAAGTGCAACTTATATAACTTACAGCTTGAGTCACCTTGAAGTACTCCTACAATCTATAGGTGTTTAATGAACGGTCCAGGTCCAGTAATAATCAACGCAACCTCCCTCCTTAGTTACTTTATTTCCATATGCAGAAGTGACCTTGGGAGAGCTGAACTGGACCCTTTTGACAAGGTCGGAGTATTCAGACCTTTTCTTATATTGTTCTTCATACTTCATACTTTAGCTCCGGATTTTGCAAACATTTGCTAATTTCGCTGAAAGGTTCCGACCCATTTGCTGTTTTCTTTACTAGTTTGGTTCATTCCTTTCTATGTGATGATGACCCGGCGCCAATTGTAATTCTACAAATTTGTCATGTGATAATGTCAGGAGGGTATGAAGACATTCCAGAGTCACGTGCTTTAAGGGCGAAATCATGGCGGAGTCTTAGCTTCTTCTTTTCTAAAAATGAGCAAGTACCTTGCCCTAATTTCGCTAGCATTCAAAATTTGTCTACAATAGTGAAAACCTGTGATACGCGATTACTCTCTCTGGGTAACTCTTGGAGTTCCACTGAGTTTGCCCAGTCGTGTTTATCACTCAACTATTTCACTTGTTTTTCTGTAAGAAGTGCATGTTATTCTCTCTACTGTCTATTTGCTGTTTCGCTAAATTTTCAGGAGTAACCTCTGCATCGGAAAGTACAACATTCAGATTGGTGAATGCAGTCGAACTCAAGGCGTTTTCATTGACAAGAAGCCGGGACCAAAAATCTGGATCTTAACAGAGAACCTTGATGAAATACGCCATCGATTGGAAATTTCTGCTTGAAAGTTTTTAACGTTATTACCCTTGCAAGTTGGTATATTTGTCTGCAGTGCGTATAAAACCACTCAGCTGCTACATATTCATCCATATAAAAGTCCTGCTGTACACGTACAGGCTCTGAAACAAAATGTCCGAGAGACAATGTACTTTATTTGGAAGGAGAAATGTAACGAGTGTCTCAAAACCTTTTCAAAATAATTCAGGCATGTCTCACAACGGAGGACAGGTACTTTGAACATCTACAATATTAATTATTTCAGCAATACAAATAAATAGCGCAATAAACAAATAATGTGCGAGTGATTTCCATCGTGCGAGTGGCCAGGCCTTTACGCAGTAGCTTTCCGCCGGCAAAATACTTTTCGGATTTGCATTTATTTTATGTAATATATTATCATAATCAACGGTGCTGGTTGCAGCAGGCAGTAAAGCTCAAGACTCACATTCGGGAGGTCCCGGCCATACCTACCTTGGCCTTTTGCGTGGTTCCCTGGTCACTCAGGCAAAAGCTGGGATGGATATTTAAATTTCAAAAATCCACCGCTCTCCCATTTCATATATTTTCATTCCGTTGCTCCTCTTACGAAAGTGGAGCTGGCGGTGTGATGGTGGTTTGCTCTTTGGAGAGGTTTCTGCATTCTCATCTGGAAGCGGACCTGCTGAGGGGCTTGCACAATTAGGAATCATTGCGGTATACTATCCCTATCCATGGATCCTGACCGCCCGGTGTCTCCCTCGCTCCATCCCTACCTCCCGAGGATGACTTAGGCACAAACGGAGCGCCATGAACGAGACTGAGGTGCAAAAGTATCCTCCGCCCCGGCCGAAGTACAATGTACCTCGCAAATAGCTGAGTGCTTGCTGCATCGAAAAGGCCGCGCGTGTGGTCAGCACTTGTTTAGCTTTTTCCATATTTGTGTTAGACTTGTCACCACGAAAGAGGCGCATTTGCTGCAACGGTACATATGCAAGTAAGCTTGTAATGGCAGTTGTGTCGTAAGAGTTAATGGTGGGGTGATATTTTGCAATAACTTATTTGTCTAATGTACAAAAGTACCTCTTTACTCTGGTTCTAGCTACTACAAAATTTCCAGTTTTTATTGTTGTTTTGCTGTAGGTTTTCTTACATCCTGTGTAACCAAAACCTCCAAATTTTACCTTAGGTAATTACAAACTAATTATTAATCTTAATAAGGTTTTTCAAGGCGACGTTTGCGACTTGCCAGAAACACTGGAAAAGGGCAGTGGATGGAGCAATAATTTTCATCAGGGCACTCTGTTGTCACGCGATGAGGAGGGTAGGCTTGGTGATGGATGACTCAAACTAAACACTGGCATTATCCTCTTTAAATCTGCCGTCATACAATAGATACCAGAGCTGAACAACAAAACGCTTCTCGCCTGCTTGCTCTTCCCAGCGGCTTAAATTCACTCTCTCCCTCTTTTTATTTTGACGTAGTAATTACCGCCAGTTCATGCCTAGTCAGTACTACTATTAAAAGGAATATATGTCCAGTGAAACAGTACAGTGCTATTTTGGTTTTGTATTTCGAATTAAATTCTGTTTTAATCCATCATCTGCTCGCGAAATTGTAAAACTCCATTAGCGTGCAACTACTAACAAATTAAACGTTAAGTATAGGGGTTTTAGAAAATTGTGTGGTTTTTAAAGTGTTATAGTTTAAGAAATAATTAAAAATAAACCAAATTTTAATGCGTTTATTTTTATATAAAAACAGTTACTTTAATGTTACATTGAAGAAAAGTCTTAGAAATGTTAGAACTCCTGTGTTTTAGTTCTTCGGTTCAGTTCTTACTTTCTACACTTGAAATCAGACAAAAATTAAAAAGTTACTTCAGTTTTTTAAATTTTAATATAGTTTTATATTAATACAATATATATTTAAAAGCTAAGTACTCGCCCATCTCACGTAAGGAAACACTGGAACTGTTGCCTTCATTTCTGGTATCTTATTATGAAATGACCTATCTCCCTTTGAGAAATCGATTTTAATAACTAATCAATGAGTCACATCAGGACTAGGAACACATCTGGGATTTACTCTTCATATAACCCTCCGACAACACGAGCGAACTCGGTACGGATGTACGAAACGTAAAACTCGTTTGAAATAGAATAATTAGGCATAGTGTTTGTCATTTAGGTACTCAGGAAGCAAAAATGCAGCATTATACATACATTTTACAGTGTATCTCAGAAAGTTTTAAAGCTATTAATATGAAAATTTTGAGAAATATTAAGAAAACTTAACGAAAGATTCTCGGTAACTTTAATTCTCTAATGCACATAAAAAGTATCCAGGGAACTACAATAATATATCTACTCTAGTTGTTGAAAAGAAATTAATTTTCAAAATGAAACAAAAAATAAATATATAGAAGTATTTGTAATTTTTATTGCTTTTGGTTTTTATCAACAACGTGATATTTATATATATATATATATATATATATATATCTAGTTACCACACTTCACATTTGCGTATGTTATATGTGTGCAACTTTTTCAAAAAGATTAGTCCCGCTAATCCTGAGAAAAATGCACATTTATGTGAGAACTTTAATTTATCGAGAAATAAAATTTATTTTGGTTTAAAAATATTTATATGCATTAGAGAATAAACACTTACAGAGAATTTTAGTTAGGTGTTGGTAATATCTCATAAAAACTTCATATTGATAACTTTATACATTTCTGAGATACAGTGGAAAACATACTTGTGCATAATTTGCTAGATTTACACATTCTCCTTACGTTAAAACATATTCTTAGCAGAACTTACTGTGGTATTGTTGTTTTTGTCACTGTCACTGCTCAAACGAATTAGAGTCAAGGCCAACGTAGCAGTTCCGTATGAGACTTCTACGTGGACCATCATTGACACATTTTTTTGTCAGAGAGAGGGAGAGGGAACTACCAATATTTTTTGGTTTTGCTCTTCTCCGTGGAGAATTTAGAGAACTACGAATTACTTGATTTGTATTACTGTTTAAATGTTATAGTAAATATTGCACATTTTTTTTAAATGTATACCATCAGCATTTTCCGTTTTGTGATCTGTGAAATTGATCTTTTTTACAAATATACTATAAACGTGATGCATTAAAACAAGAAAACTAATAAACTTAATATAATCATACATATCTTAATCGTTTTTATAATATACTTTTTAAAGTACTACTAATGTATAAGGTTTTCTGATATTCGATTTCAAATGGATTGTTCACTATAGTGGACTGCAACAAAGGCATTTGGTATTAGTGCCATTAGATTAGTTTTGTTTTCGTTGCACAGAGTTTTGTAATACATCCTTCATACTTTTGTATTTCAAAATTAAATAAAAATAAATAAATTATGTCATTGATAACTAGCTTCAATTTCATAAAAATAAATATTAGCACTGAAGCATAAATATAAATCCACAATTATTAGAACATATATTTTAAAATAAAACCCCAATATAATTGTGCATAGTGCGATACTCGGCTTTCGGATGTTACCGCGTAATCAACAATTCTCTTGCGGACATTTCGCTTAGTTGTAACTACCCATGTTTTATCAAAGCAGTTGGAAGGTTGCTAGGAGGACTAAAGTTTCTACGTTTTCCTCATTAACAACGGAGAATCTTTGAATATTATCAACATTTTACTTGCCCAGCGATACAGACCCTCTGTCTAACCGCACCAATAATTTTAACTTCAACCAATAGCAGTCTACATTTAACAAACACCACGTGGAGTGATGTCGAATGGGAGCTTACCTACTGCAGTGGAACAGTTTATCAATGTTACTGTTTAGCCCTTCTTTGACCTGCCGGTGGTTAACGAGGGTACCGTGGCACAACGTCTGCTCTAATATCTCCAGATATGACAGTAGATCAGTGAACAACTGTAGTGGATGCCGTTGTATAGTTTTCTCAAGGAAGACTCTTATTTTGTCTCTCTCTTCTTATCTGAGCGTCCGAAGCGAATTAGATAATGTAATACAACGGATTTCCCAGTGGAATAAGGTTCCCTGAACTTACGTGCATGGTCATTATGCGACAGATCAACAACAGACATTCGTTTCTTCATCATTTCACACCTCTCAGTGGATTCATGTTCGACATTTTTCCAGATACGTGACGCCATATGCCCCTCATGCATATAAGATAACCTGTATGCATCAACATTCAGTACACATAAAAATAAGGTAGTTTCTGTATTTCTCATTATCTTTGCATTTTGTCATTCTTTATATTTAAAAATTGGATTCTTATTTAAGATATTTTATTATGTGATCTACCTCTGTGGCGTAACAGGGACCAGGGGTTCGCTTGGTTTAGGTCAGGCGCGTGGCGGATGATTAAGTAATGGGCAGAGAGGGTACCAGAATCTGTCCTGTATGTTCGGAGAAAGAATCTTGGGAGCATTTTCTGGCGTACTGCAAGGGGACGAAAGAATGAAGGAAAAGATATCTACCGGCCCCGTTTGTTAACGGGGGGAGATGGCAATAGCAGTGCTGGTTTTTGCTTGGAGATAGGAAGGAGGAGGAGGGAATAGGAACATTTTTAAACACAGTGTGACAGCTCAGATAGGAAGAGGCAGACAACCGGAAAGAGGAGTAAGAAACATGAGTCCTTTTTTTTTCTTCATATTTACTTTTCGTATTGTTTTCTTTTTTGTTTATTTTGTTTAGGTATTTAAAATTCTATTACATATTGCTTATTTTTCCATTTGTTTATTTATTTAATTATATATATTGTTTGTCTCTTAATAGTTAAATATTGGGTTGTGCAGTTTCATGTATTTCTAGTGAATTGGGAAAGCGCTACGGTCCCAGGATGAGTTTGATTTGTAAAAACAGCGTAGGTTGTCACAGGATGTCGAAATTAACAGAAAGTCTATTTGTGTTAAATATATCACGAAACCGGCTCAATAACGTTATAATAAATTTTTCGTACTAAAATTATGCAAATAAAATTATGCACTCTTTCTGGACACATTCAATCTTAATTAATGTGTTTTTCATACTTTAAAGGAATGAGTTTGCATATCTGTGTCGGCAGGTGCATCGTTTCGTGTGTCTGTAGTCGCAATTATAAACAATGACACCTGGTTTAATTACCATACATTGATAATAGCATACTCTGCTTCCTACAGCTTTTATTGTAACAAGCGAAATTACCGCATGTTAAATGTAGCGCCGCTTATCGTAACCGTAATAACAATGCTAAACAATACAACCAATAAGATAATATGACAGTTTATCACTTGAGGTCTTGTAACTTTATCGATTTACAATAAACAGGTGTTCTTGGGGGGGGGGGGAGACACACACTCTTGCGTTCAGTTTAGTCAGCGCCTATGCGTGATAGCTAAATTAAATTGTGTGCAATATTAAAAAAGAATAGTTCATTTTTCATTACTCACCCTTAAATTTGCTTGCATATAAGCTCAATCCTCCGATCCTTTTACTGTGCACATGCATCAATCACTCCTGAACGTTTCATTGAATTTTAACATTCGCTTCTCTATAATCCTAATAAGATACCGCGCCGTTCCGCTGCACTTGACAATGACGTAGAAATAGAAGCAAAACAGTTATATAGGTCCCCTTGTTAACTAATAAATGAAAGAGGGAGTTTAACAATGGATTTTAAAAATAATAAGTGTTATCATTTACTGTTTAAAGTAAAATAATTACAGAATATCATATTGCCACAACACAATTAAAAGTTGCAAAATACTGTATATTAAAGTAATATCGGCTTCAGATTGTGCAAAATCCCAGAAGAGGGCAGGTTAAGGAACCACGCTCAAGGCTAGCCTACTTCTCTCTCAGTTACTTGATGCAGCCTTCGACCGTATAATTGCTGATTCCAACTCCAGACCTCCCTCCCACTCACGAGTCCGCACCTTAAGGACTTGGGCCACACGTGGCGATATATTATTATGTTATAGACAGCGCTTGGTACAAATATGGAAATATTTTCAGCTTGTCAACAAAGATTGACATCCACGCGCACAAACGTTGGGTAGGCTCAGTCTTACAGCCTTAATGGACGCCTCGTCCCTGCTTGGTAGTTAGGTGTATCATTAACAAGGTCAGCAATCATCCTCCCTTGGACTTCTTTGCGCTATCCCTTAATGCTATCTGCTATAGCATTAATCACGGAATGAAGCTACAAATCACTTGCGGCAATGCACGTGCATCCTCTCAATTCCAACGCTTACTGCAGTCTGGCAGTCTCAACCTATACGTGCGAGTAATATATAGCTCACTGAACAACCTTCGTATATGCAAATACTCCGAAATATGTACAAATCGAAATGATACAAAATATTACTTACTCTAAAGACGTTACCCATTAGTTAAATCAAATGCTATAATAATTTTAAAAATTAATATTCTCACTACCAACTGTCAACTTTTCTTTGATTTTTCATAGTTTTTTGCTATGCTGTGTCCTCTGTGAGTGTAATCAAGCGTTGCATTCTACCCGCCACTTTAATGCGAGATACATTAAGGAATAAGGCACAAGGCAATTAAAACGCGAATACCAGATAGCTTTCGTGACAAGAATGCGCTCCCTTGCCCGCCTGTTTTGTGCATGCAAAGGTTGGTAGGGGAGGAATTGGATTGTTCCAATTACTGTGAAACAGTAAGGAGTCATTACTTAGAGGTTGAGAATAAAGGTTGGGGGAAAGAGAAAAACAAAATACTATCAACATAGGTGTGGTGCATTTGTCACGAGAGAAACGTTCTATAGTGCAGTGTTGCCAGACTTGAAAAGTTTGCACTTCCTTAAAAATAAACTATGAAGTAATCGCTATAGTGTAAAATACCTCGCGTTTTCCTTTTCTTTTTTTTTTTTCTCTTAATTTTCTTCATTCCTTTTTTGCACTTTATTTTAATATAGCTGCAGATCTTTCCACGCAATTTGAAATGGGAGAAAAAGTACCTTAATTGAACGTGTAAACACTACATTTGGTATAACACTGCTTAAAATCCATTAAATATTTTGATAACAGGTTTTGTCGGTCCTGGTAGTCTGGTGGTAACCATACTGGCCTTCTAAACCCAAGATCGTGTGAGTTCAATCCCATCCAAGACCAATGGATTTTTTCGGGAGTAAAAATCCTAAGTATGGCTTCCTTCGAAAGGGGAGTAAAGCAGTGGGTCCCATGTCGTATATTTACGATATGTAAAAGAACCTCAAGCCTGAAAAAAGAGGCCTCTGAATATGTTGACCGTTTCACTCCCTTATTTCACGCTGATGACCTGAGATGTTAAAGAGCGTCCGTAAATAAAACCAATTCAACAAATAACAGTTTTTATTTTAAAACCATGGCCAGCATGTGTGCTTGTCCATAACATGACTTTTCTATTATTTTGTCAAGTCCATCAGTACCTTTATTTTTATCCAATTCTGTGCTGTTATAAAATATTTACTATCCCGAAACACGGGGGCCTATCATATGGTAGGTTTCGGTTATTAATGGAAATGTATTTCCACTTATTTTCCTGTAGATAGTAGACCCTTCGCCTCCATTGCCGCCATCTGTCAGAAAAATAAGGCATTACTTGGACTTAAAACGGATCTCTCTTTTTTTTCAGGTATGGAATTTTTTAACGTGCCGTAAAATTAACAATACGGAACAAGTGGCTTAAATTTACTTCTGAAGGACTCGGAACTGGATATTTTATGTCCAAAAAATATATCGACCTGCAGTATATTATAAAAATCCATAAATTAAAATAAAGAGGACCGGTATAATTTCGAATAAGTAAAAATTTGATGAATTAATAGATATATTTTTACAAATAAAAGATTCAAACATTATTTTAATAAAAATAATATAGTACTAAGTCAAAAATAACAACGCAAATAAAACCGATGTGTTTATTCAAGATAAAAAGGGTGTAGTTTTTTCCAAAACATTTTGAAAGCTTTTCATCGTCTTTGCTTCACATTTTTTACAGCAATGTATCAGTGAAACGGAATTAATTACTGCTGAGACCTGGAGAGATGCTTCGTCAGCCAGTCAGAGAAATGTGCCGACAACTTTTAATATTCTGCTTTCCTAAACGCAATTAACGGACCGAATCTTAAGTATTTGAAAAAGATAATATACATATTGTGCTTAATGTTTTACTTGGGACATTAAGCCTTCTCTTCTCCCCGCGTACGTCACTAGCCATCTCTCCAGTTTTTTTTTTTTTTTAATATTGTTTAACGCCCATTTTTACTACTGAGGCACCACAGACGGTCACGATAATACATGAGATGAAATGATATATTGGGAAAGGATTTTTTTTTTAAGGAAGGAAACGTTTCAGGCCTAAGTTTAAGGTACCTCTCCGGAATTTGCCATTTATGAGGACTGAGGAAAACCGGGAAAAAACCTTAGTCAGGGAGGACGGTCCTGGCGGGATTCGAACTCCAGGTCTCCAGCTCGCGAGTTCGCGCCTTTACGACCTCGGCCACCCGTGGCGTTTTCACTCCAGCTCCCAGCCATAAATTAGAATATAAAACAGTATTGTGCACATAGAATGAAAGAAGGTTAAAGTGACTATGGAAAAAGGGTGTGGCGAAAGAGTGAAGAAGAAGATAAAAAAGTAAAATAAGATAAAGAAGTAAAATAAACTATAACAAAAATTGTTATAATAACTATTATAATTATAATTTATACTACTAGTGATATTATTATTACTATTTTTAACGATATCAAAGTAATGAATTGGTAAGGTAAATGTTGCGTTGATAAATGTCAATTAGATTCGCAAACAAAGAATATAAATAGTGTTGAAAAACATTTACTAATATAAATGAGAATTTTACACGAATATATTTATAAAAATGGTATAACATAGAAAGATGACACGATATAATATGGAAAATAAAGAAACAAATATACGATCATTGATATATAATATATAGTTTTATGCAAAAATAGACAGGAATACATACATTTATGTAGTAAAGTAAAAGTATGTAAGAATTGTACTGGTTACCAATACAGTTTGTACCTGATACCGGTGAATAGCAGTTTAGTAATTTAGAGTTAAAGATTAAGTGGAACTAGTAGCTGGTTTCCAGCAATAGGAAGTAGTTGTAGGAAATGTAATTTTGTTAATTATCATATTTGTTATTTTTATTGTTTTAGTAAATTTCTAATTGTAGTCTAGATATAAGTATCATCTGGAAAATGATAATGTAAGAATGTAATTTGTTAATTCAGAAATAAAGTGTAAGAGTTTGCATCGGTGTAGGAAACAAGGTACCGGGATAGTATTTCAGATTTTATATTATTATTATTATTATTA